>SNQJ01S0245360.1:0-13200 GCA_010110895.2 Picea sitchensis | reverse complement strand
GGGACGTCTCCCTTGGACTAGCCATCCTAAATAGAAAGAGCTCCCCATCGAGGTGACAGTGGGTGGGGAAGCTCTTGTTACGCCAGTTTGAAGCCTTGACTCAAGCTAACCTAAACCCTTCCTACAAACTGTGCGATAACAAGGCCCTCTTCACTAATTATTCAATTTAAAATAAACAAAATAAGGGTCATTAATGCCACATGTACAATTTTCAAAGGGCACAAGCCTTGAAACATGACCCATCTCCATAAATGAGGGGAATCAAGGGGCTTTGGTGCAACATCCAGCCTCCAAAGGCCCTTCAAAGTTCCTTTTCCTCCACCAAATCAGCAAATACATTCTTCCAAGTGCGGGAAAATGGGCTTCCATGATGAATGCTCATCCTTCAAAGCTGTAATATCCTGTCTCCAATGTTCAAACATCAAATTGGGAGCATAGGGCTTCAGAAAAGGGATCCTTCACCCCCAAAGTATGAATAAATGTGGGGTTTCAACGTGTAATCTTCTTCAAACCCTCCAATGGTGACAAACAACTCTTTTAAAAGGTGGAGACCAATGCAAATTCCAGTCCTCCTCAAGTCAAACCATTTTCAAATCTGGGCTTGAACAAAGGTCGGCTCCTTTAAATGGCACAATATCTCACTGTCCATACTTGTAGGTCGGCTCAGCATTATTTTAAAATCAAAGCAATCTTTAAACCACATAGCCCTCAAACATTCATCTAAATTTCGAGGCATCCAAGGGTCGGCCTTGCTTCAAACTGATGTCCTAACATCACATATATATACATAATGGATTTGCTTATTTAGCTTCGTTCTAGGCTTCCAAATCAGCGCACGTTTCTCTCCTCTGGTCTCATTTTACAGTCTTCTGCATCAGCTAATATACCTCTGTTTTACCCAATAACAGAATTCCGAGTTTCAGTCTGCAGAACTCATATTACATTTCGTCTGATAGGATCAACAGGGAAAATTGCCAGGTACCTTGAACTGTAGAGAGTGAAACCTACTTCATTCAGAATAATATCCTGAATATCGCAATAGCCATCTTCTTAAAGTAGTGTTGCACAGATCTGAATTGAGTTTCCAGAAAATGTAGATGTCAAAGCCAAGATAGAGATCCATCAAACAAAGCTTTACTTACACTGGTTTCTTCAGCAGTTCTCTCGAAACATTTTTCTTTGAAAGCATTACGTTCCCTAACCACAACAGGATCTTCGTTTGGTTATGACTTCTCGTATTGTCTTGCCCTTTCATCATCATCCTCTTCTAGTTCATCATCTTCATCTAAAATATGCTCCCTGTTGTGCAACATCTCCAGGATCATAGAAAAGAACCTCGGGTTTTATCTCCACACCCCAACTGCATATCATCTTTAATAGCTTCTCTATCATCATATTGTTTCATAACAAATTTTCTGCAAAGACACTCTGCTTCAAAGAAATCTCCCAGAACAAGACTAATAGCACCCACAAGCAAGTCAAAGTTTTCATAACACTCTCCCCTGTCATTAAGCACTTCCTTAGATTGGTTGAGTCAGAACTTTTATTCCTCAAGGCAGCAAAAAAAGGAAAAACTACTGAGATACCCCAGTGCAAACTAAGGTGTAACATATGGCTCTTACGTGGGGACAACTGTTCTTCTCGGGAATACTAGAGAATCTCAGAATCTCGGCTATGAAGACAACCTCCGTATCCACATGTGCCGTCTAGAACTTTCCTCCCTTTGTGCTTAACTAGGATTGAGAACAGTGACACATCAAGGCATGAATAATTATACGCCGGAGTCTCTGTCACAGGTGGACTCAGAGCATTGTTGCCCAGTACATGTGGACGCTGCAACGAAATACTACAGGCTTCTTCCATCAATCCATGGACGTTCATGACCTGATCAGGTTGACTTCTTGGATGCAAAGTAGGGCTGCCAATTCTGTCACCAGCATTCTCGGGCCCAAGAAACCTTCTGAACTGCAACCTTTGCTGGGTTTAAGTCAGCCCTCTCCAAGGCATTTGCAGTCTTGACTTCCCAAAGTTTGAAAACTGCATAGGCATTAAGCTCCTTGTTTCTGCCGGCTTTAAATTTGTGCCTTTCCAGTTCTTTTCCAAATGAAGGTAACTGCAATGGGTCATAAAGATTGCTGCCAATCTGAGCAACATGTCTTTGCCCATCTACAAGCACCAGGATTTTCTTTTTTCCACTGCCCGTGAGTATACACTGCTGTTCAATTGTAACACCAACCTATGTGTATGCTTGGGTCAAATTGTCTTTATCCCCCACAAGATTCAAATTCTGACGGAAATCCAAGCCTACCTGTCTTTCACACATCTCTTTGCTTTTCTCCTGAGATTCTGGAATAAAAATAGTGTCACAACAAGGGCCAACATATACAAAACTTTGATTGCTAGTCTTCCTACCAGGACACCAGTCATGTTTTTAGATCACTTCCTGTAGCGTACAAGGATGATTCAAAAACACCAAATTCTGCACTTCCTGCTGCTATATTCCCCTTGTCATCATTAGAGGGATCAAACTGCACCAGCCAGATCTCATCACTGTTCTCCTCAATTTCTGAATACAGGTGAGAGCTGCTGGCAGTCCTATAGTGCTCATTTTCAAGGTCACCAGGGTGGCTATGAATACAGGGATCAAACTGCACAAGCCAGATCTCATCACTGTTCTCCTCAATTTCTGAATACAGGTGAGAGCTGCTGGCAGTCCTATAGTGCTCATTTTCAAGGTCACCAGGGTGGCGATGATATTGATCCTTTGTCAAATCAGAGTGGCCTAGAAACCCCTCTTTAACTCCAGCAAGCTGAAATATGATGATCCTTCATAAATGGTCTGTCAATAAGGTCTGAAACAATTTCTTGGTTAAGGTCTGCATTATTCTTTTTCATCAAGGAAGCTAGCAAAATTATCATCAAAGCGACACAGTCCTACTATATCAGTGATATTCTCATTGTCACAAGCAGGGAGTACACTGTATCTTTGATTCCAGTCATTAAAATCTGAAACAAAAAACTGCCCTTTTTCTTCCTGTTCTTCATGGCCATGATCTCTCCTGAACCTTGAAGCATCTTCATCAACGTCCTCACTGTCTTCCCCAGATTCTTGACACACAAATGCCTTGCTGGGAAAGGTTGAAACAAGCCTGTCCACATCCACTTGCCAAAATTCATCCAGCCCAGGATCAATAAAAAGGGGGGACTGTTTACCCATGTTCAAATCAGCATCCCGTGCATACTTGGTGTCATCCAGGGGAGAGGATCGCACTGCATCCTGCTCTCTGCCTTCATCATAGCATGGTTCCTCGTCAAAAGAAATGAAGAAAGGGGCTTTACTTAGGTTAAACAAAATGAACTCATCCAAGTCATATGAGATGGAATCCGTTTCGCTGCTTTGTCCTATCACTACATTGAGGCCATCAAAAACACCATCAGAAAGTACATCATCCTCTTCTTGGAATCCATCACTAAATGCCACTTCAACAAGTGTCTCATCCCTAATCTTAAAACTTTCTCTGCAATAATCTTTTGTCTATATCAAAATTAGGGTGATTATCAGCATTTTCTTCAATGGCTGCCTCATCATCCTGAGCAATATCAAGCGCTTTTTCTTCTTCCTCAACAAGCTTACTGAAATATGCCTGATCCAGCTGATCTGGATATCTACTGCTGAACTACTGTTTGGTCTCTCAGATCTGATACTTTGGGGGTTTCTGGATGCGTTTGAGTTAATTGTTTAACATGCTTGGTGATTTTTTTTTGCATGTGTGTTTCATTCAATTAATATTTAAGCAGTATATATGATGCATATAGAATAAGGAACAAACACCATCTCATTCATATGTATTATGAGGGGAAAAGCAGAAAATACAATGATATGCTGAAAGCAGAGAAATAATCTTCAGCTAGATCTTGTGAATCGTCAGTGGAATCCAAAGAAACTAATACAAAAGACCCGCGATCAAAGGATGAAGGTAGATCTACGCATGCATGGATAGATCGGCAAAATGCAATTCCGGAAACTCACGACAATTTCTGCAAACTCTGGAAAACTCGCCATGGTGGTTATACTCGTCAGAACGGACTAGAAACTGTCCCAAACTGAGCGTCCTAGTCTCTTGGCATCTGTCAGACTGAAGATCTGACCTCTGAAGCTCTGAATGTCATCCCCTGGGGGGTTTCGCTCCTTCTGGGCTATGTGAGTGCACCCTAGTGATTCCATTGTCGAAATCCACTGCTATATGTATCTAAATGTGTGCCCTGGTCTCCTCTGTACTGAGTCGGAAGGGTTTCTTTGTATATGATCCGGAATACCCTCTGGAACCCCAAATGTCTCTCCTCAAGAACTGTGCACTTCCTGGTTGTCTGGTGCGCCCTAAGAGATTCCACCATCATAATCTGATGACTGGTGGCTCAAAAGATGCACCCTGGTTGATCCTCAACTAGGTCGGAAGTAATCTGCAAGATAATCTCTGGTCTCGTGCAGCTACACAAAACCCTCTCTAACCCTTGCATCCTCATGGGCTGAGTTGTGCAATCACTACAAAACTGAATACTCCTGGATAGCACGACGAAATACCTGGATGGTATCTTCAATAGGCTAGGGTGTGTCTCTCAACACCGAAACCAATCGAGGTGGTGGTTTCCTCTAGAAATCCACAAAACAACAGAAGATCAATTCTCCTCCTTTGGAAACTCTCTCAACATCAAATCATAACATAATGAGCAATTAGGTCAAATTCCTCCCTTTATACTCTTCCTGATCTAATTCTCCATTGACATCACTTAAGCTAGGCGCTTTTCCTCCTAAGGTGAGTGATTAATTTATTAAGTCTCCCCCTCAACACCCTTTTCTTCTATTTCTCCGTTGACTTTAGCTTAAGTGACTTTTCCTATGATTTTTGGCTTAATTCATCGTTTAGCCACTAATTTACCCTTATTTCTCCTCTTGTTCCCTGTTTGTGCCTGACTATAGTTTACATGAACAAATAGACTACTAAGTCACTCCTTGCTGACCTACTCTTGGGAACAAGACATCAGAGTCCTCCCTTCCTGAGATTGCTTGTTCTCAAGCAACATCAATCCTAGGTGCTACAATATATGCTCTCCCTCCCATGTGGCATCCTCCACTGGAAGTTCCCTCCATCTAACCAAGCACTCCCTAATGACCCTGCTCCTCAATCTGTGCTCTCTCTGCTCGAGCACCTCCTCTGGCACTAGCTCCGACTGACCCTCCTCATCCAAGGGTGGAAACTCCTCTGAAATGCTGACCTGTTGTCCCACTGCCTTTTTAAGGAAAGAAACATGAAAGATGTTATGAATCTTGCTACCCTTCGGTAGCTCTAGCTCATATGCCACCTCGCCTATCCTCCTGATGACTCTGTATGGCCCATAAAATCTCGGCTTTAGCTTCTCTGCTCCTCTCCTCTTCAAGGAGGATTGTTTGTATGGCTGTAACCGTAGAAAAACCAAGTCCCCTACCTCGAAATTGCATTGTATCCTCTGCCTGTCTGCATAGATCTTCTGCTGGTTCTGAGCTTCCTGCAAGTTTTCCTTCACTTCCCGTAGGATCCCCTGGCTCTACTCCACCCAGTCTTTGGCCCCTGGGACCCTGCTATCCCCAAAAACAGTCTCCACAAAAGAGGGTGCATCGTATCCATACAATGCTCTAAATGGTGACATCCTGATAGACATATGGTAAGTTGTGTTGTAGCAATACTCACCCATGTGCAACCATCTCACCTATGTGCACTACTGCCCTCCCACATAGTTTCTTAGATACCCCTTTACCCATTTGTTAACAATCTTTGTCTCTCCATCTGCATGTGGGTGGTAGCTGGTACTTGTGGCTAGCTCTATGCCTGCCAACCGAAAAAGCTCTTGCAAAAACGTGCTGATGAAGCGCCCATCTCTATCACTGACTATCTACCTAGGTAAACCATGCAACCGGAATACCTCTCAAAAGAATAACTCCGCTACCTGTATGACCTTGTAGTTCGTGGGTATGGCAAAGAAATGTGAAAATTTGGTTCGTGTGTTGACCACCACAAATATACAGCTCCTGCCCAACACTCGAGGAAGACCTGTAATGAAGTCCATAGAAACGCTCTCCCATTTCTACTCTGGAATGGGTAGAGGTTGAAGTAACCCCACGGGGTGTGTCTGCTCGGACTTGTTCTACTGACAAGTCGTGTATTCTCGGATGTGTTTCAGCACATCATCCTTGAGACCCTTCCATGAGAATCTCTTCCTGATCTACCTGTAAGTTTTGAAGTACACCTGATGCCCAACTGCAGGAGAATCATGACACTCCTTCAGAATATTCCCCTTCAAGGTAGATTCTGGAATCAAGTAGATCTGGTCCTTGTAGAAAATGACATCGTCTAGTACCTGATATCTATCATCAACCACCTATCCATCCATCACCTCACAAGCAAATTTGTTTTTGGAGTATTCCAGCAACAAATATGCTTTCCAATCTGTGCAAATGTCCATCATCAAACACCTTGTTGGTCTCCTGGATAAGGCATCCGCTACGACGTTCCTCTTTCCCTTGACATACTCAATGTCAAAGTCAAAGGCTTGGATCTTCGACACCCACTTCTGTTGTCTCTCACTGAGGTCTTTTTGATCCAGGAAATACTTGAGACTATTGTGATCAGTGTTTACTACAAATATGCTACCTACCAGTTACTTCCTGAATTTGGTTAAGGCATGCATGATTGCTAGCATTTCCTTGTCGTAAATAGAGTAGAGTCTCTCCGACTCGTAGAGCTTCCTACTCTTGAACACAGTGGGATGGCCTCCTTGCATCAAAACTGCTCCAATCCCCATCCCTGATGCGTTGCACTCTAAGACAAACGGCCGAGAGAAATCCAGAAGGGCTAGAATAGGGCATGTGCTCATAACCTCCTTCATTTTCTCAAATTTTTGTTGTGACTCCTCCATCCAATGAAAAGCACCCTTCTTGGTCAAATCTGTGAGTAGTGCTCCCAACTGTGAAAAGCCCCCGACGAACTGCCTGTAGTAACTACATAACCCAAAGAATCCCTTCAACTGCGTGAGCTTTTTGGGTGTTGGCCAATCCAAAATGGCCCTGATCTTCTCCTGATGAACCCGTACTCCCTGCTCACTGATGATATGCCCCAAGTACAGTAGTTCTCTCATCCCAAACTCACATTTGGACTCCTTGGCATATAATGATTGTGCCTGCATAATGCCCAAGACCTCCTCCAAATGTGCCAGATGCTATTCCCACGTCCTATTGTAAATCAATATTCATCGAAGAATACCAAAAGGTACTTCCTCAACTGCCCTCTGAAGATGTGGTTCATGCAAGAATGAAAAGTGTCAGGTGCGTTGGTCAATCCAAACGGCATGACCAAGAACTCGAAATGTCCGAAATGGCATCTTGTGTAATGTCCCCACTTTGGGACATCATTGTATAATAGATCGTTATGATGACCAGAGTAGCCAAATGGAGATTATAGCGAGTACAGGAGCTATTGAGGGATATTTTCGGGTCCGGCTTGCATCGCTCATCTTATTTCATCATTATGATCCATTCCGCACAACTTGGCTTTGGTTCCGTTGCATTTCAACAATTTCCATGATTTTGAGTTATTTTGGGCTATAGGTTAATTAAATTCACTAAGGAGGTCATATTGAGCATAATACATGGAGGAACCTCTTAATGTAATAGCTCATTGGAATCGGGAGGAACAACACTACATGATAGGATGATAAGAAGTGACTTTCAGTGGCTAGGGAAGCCACAAGGAGAGATAAGGTGATTTTCAGAGGTTAAATAGTTAATTAATTAATTAAAGTGATTTAATTAATTAATTAATTAATAATTAATAAAGTAAAAGTCACTTTGGAGGGACAAGGTGAGCAGGAAGGATAAAAGAGAGGAAGGGCCTCTATTCTCTCATTCATGCTGTTTATCATTTGATATCTGGCTTCTTGGTGAGCCCATGCACTTGGGGGTTTTGAGGGTTTTGACTTAACAAACCCTAGAGATCAGCTCAGTGGTGAAAGATCCCACCCAACCTGGTCCAAGCTTGGTCACGGAGGTGAAAGATTCCTCCCTCGCCATTCTACATCAGATCTACTCAGCTTCAGAGGGGTTCTACATCATCCACGGGTTCAAAGAGAGCTAGGGCACAAATTCAGGAGGGTTATCAGTAGGAGGGCGCACCATCTTGAGGAGAGGGGTTTGTTCCATGCATAGGAGGAGGATTTGGAGCAAACAGACTTCTGGGTATTCTTTGTAGGGCCTAGGGGGCCCATTCTATCCTTTCCCGGAGGAGGATTCTCTACCGTATTATTTATTGGAGCTCATCACAATTTCAGAGAGAGGAGGGTGCACCACAAATTGAGGATCTAGTCATTTGGTTGGTCAGATCTTCATCATTCAGCCCGATACTTTACCAGAGGGTTTCCAATGGCCCGATCTACAGTTTGGGATCATTTCTAGAGGGTTTCCAGTGGCCCGATATACAGTTTGGGATCATTTCTAGAGGGTTTGGAGGCCATTTTCATAGATGCTGAATTCTTGGTCTTCTACAACTAGGAGGGCGCACTGCAGATTGATGATTCAGCTCTCTGGAGGGTCAGATCTTCATCATTCGGTCTGAGACTTTACCGGGGAGTTTCCTTTGGCCCGATCTATAGTTTGGCACCTTTCTTAGGCGATTCGACAACTTATTTCTTGGAGGCCGAATTCTTGGTTTGATTCAGCCAGTGAGGGGCGCATTGTGCTAGGGAGATATTCATATTTCAGTTGGGTTGTGAGTTGGTTCATATGGGTTTTTGGTCTATAGCTTAGAGAGGCTTTTGGAAGCCTAGATCTTCTTCTATATTGTATTTCGGTGGCCAGATACTCTACAATCTTATATTTATTCCAGATCTGTCCATTTTGTATGAGGACAACCATTATTATGAATAATATCAGATTTGAGGTGTTTTGGGTTATCTCTTGTATTGATTGATCTTGCATTTTGTTGAGGTATGTTCCATTACTATATCTATGTTGATTATTGCTGCAAACATACATAACAACCATCAGTATAAACCCTAGTGCAACCTAAAAGACCAAATAAGCAAAGTGTTTGATGAAATGCCACAACCAGAAAACAGTTAAAAACACATGAAAAACGCAATGTTCTTGGCATCTTGGCTTGGGAATATTATAGTGGTATTAGAGTGTTGATCCTCCTAGCCAGTGGGGATTAGCGCATGCAAAAATACAATAGAAATGGATATGTTGGACTTTGCTAGAGAGATTGTATTCTGTGAAAGGGAATATTACGCTCTTAGTGAGGGAACTAGGGCTCAATTAACATTCCAACAGTTTGTATCCATAAAAAATCATAGGTGGAGAAAAGATGAGGTTACAGATTGGGTCAACATAGCAGAGGAAAATAGAGCTAGAGCAGCTAGATGGAGGGAAGCACAGATTAACCCTACACCCATTAGGAGCAGGCAACTTTGCTATAGTTGCAAAGTTCCTTGGGAACCAGATCATAGATGTAGGGGTAGAGGTAAGAAACACATTATTGAGGTGCACTATGACAGTGAAGATGAGGAGGTGTATGAGGAAGCAACGATAGATGCTTATTTGGAGCAGTCTGATGACACTAGTGACTCTTTCACTCTTGTAGAGGCTAGTGACTCTTGCACGCTTGGGGAGGATAGTGACCCTTGCGCTTTAGAGTGACAGTTGGATGGACAGGTTGATGGCACTTGTGCTTTAGCAGTCATATCACATAGTGTTGATGACCTTACACTTCAGTAGAGTGGTGACACTAGTAGAAATCCACACGTGTTAGCACCTAGACATGATGAGGTTCCTATGGTGACTGTGACACAGTTGGTACCTTCTCAGAAACCTATGATAGCCATGACACAGGAGGATATCAGTGGCATTAGTGATATAGTAGTGGATCCCTGCGCATGGATTGCACACCAGGGCAGATGGACCTTCATGAGGGACATCACTTGGAGACAGTTGATCTTACACCTACCTATGAGGAGAGTGGGTCATCTCTTTTGGAGACTCCATTATTTGGTCAGATTGTGGAGATTGACAGTCTGATGGGACACTTACTTCCAGGATTGGTCGGTAGTGATGGGGATGTACCCCTTAGTGGTCAGAATGACCCTAGCATGTGTCTGGACACATCTTTATGGGATCCAGGCGTAGATGATAGTAGCAGGATGAGTGCACAGGAGGATACAGTATGATTCAAAGAGAGCTAGTCGTTGGTGATGATGTGCAGTCGCTTACTGGAGGACCCAGTAGCACAGTGAGTAGGGGGCAGTTCAGTGCTTTATCTTTTGCAGAGAGTGTTGTTGGGGATTCCAGTGTTGACACTAGTAGTGAAGGACATGAGGTAGCACCTCAGCGTGACTGTGATCAAGAGTCACAGTACTTAGCAGGACAATTGAGAGTGAGTGAGGACATGATCATGGAAACAACTAGGCGCATTGATGACACATGCATTGGTGGTTGATTGTTGTTGGAGGGCATCAATGGCACATAATAGTTCAGATGGGGGATTCACCATAGATGACTTTCATTCTCTCAGGGAGAGAGTGTCTATGATGAGGACTGACTACCAGCAGTTGTTGATGGACAGAGACTATCTATTGGAGGTTGGCGAGATGTATCACAGGGCCCTGAGGGAGCAAGAGTTGGAGGTGGACAAACTCACTCATGAGTTGGAGAGCACTCAAGGATTCTTGAGAGGCACACAGACAACCCTTCAATAATTAGAGTCCAATTCAGAGGAGCTTCTTGAGGAGATTAGACAAAGATCCACTACATCTATCTTAGTGGAGAGTCGTATATATCCTTCAACCACATTGCTAGGGGATGTTGGTGGCTTGGCAGAGAAGCACCAGTTGATGGAGGAGCATGAGGAGTACCTAGGATCACTGATGAGTATGGAGAGTTATAATTCGGAGGTGCATGAGCTACCCTCCACGAGGATCTTTGAGACAGTCGAGCACTCACATATGCATGAGGACTCCAGAGCCAGGGGCAGTTTTGAGGACACTTCCATTTGTGTCACGGGAGTGGTTGACCTTCTTGTAGAGGTTGATCCAGTAGTACACTCAGGATCCATGATGCGGCAGGAGTATACAGGAGATTACATGAGTATGCAAGAGCATACAGTGGTGAGTGATGGCTCACAGAGACATGTAGAGATGTACAGTGGGATTCAGAGGGGTGTATTAGCTTACAGGGAGGAGACATACTTAGTAGAGCATGGAGATGTCTCTCCTTTGTAGCAACACATAGTACTAGGAGATCACCTTCACAGTAGCAACAGCCATAGGGGTGATGATGATTGGGATTCAGTGATGATTACAGGCGAGTATGTACCATGGGTACCGATAGACGAGCTTTTGGTTGAATCCTTGGGATTGACCAAAGCATATGATACCTTCCAGTACTACAGTCAGCTACAGATGTTTCTGTTAGCCTTTTTCGACACCTTCATCATTGACAGTAGCAAGAGGGGAGATAGACCGTGGCAAAGGACATGGAGAGTTGTTAGGCCGAGACCACCTGACATGAGTGCTTGTTCAGTATACAACAAGATAGGGATGGATCATTATAGGCGGACAGTTGAGAAGTTGCGCGTGATGGTGAGCATTCTAGGCCGTGGGATAACTGATATCTTGGAGTGCGACACAGATACAGATTCTCATAGGGATGTGCACGAAGGGCTTCTGACAGTGATCAGTATGACACAGGAGCAATTAGTGGGGATGGGAAGTGATAAACTTCCAAGTTTTCCATGGGATCCGACAGTCCATTTTGTTGGTAGGTTGTTTCGCGTTATGATGACCCAGGTTGCGCCAGAGAGCCACATACTTCACTTTGGGTTGGTTTTGAGTGGGCCTGTAGGGGCTTGTCCCAGGGAGCAAGACAATTTCTCCCTTTTGTTCCTCATGATCAAGCATGGAGATGGTTGGGAAGATACTACTTCCACAAAGGTTCTTTTACCGATGTAGCTTCTGGACAACAGGTCTAGTTTCCACAGGTATTCCATTTTGAGGTTCCAGGAGTGGGGGATCCAATATGTATACGAGGAGCAGACAGTCATGATCAGGGTAGTGCAGCGCCCGCGTGTTGATCTTTGACAGATATTGGCACGGGAACTGGGGATTGCAGGGTTGAGCATTTCATTTATTGATGGAGGCAAGTGAACCCTTGTTAAGGAGAGCACATCACTTGAGGGTGATTCATGGAGATCTTGTAGTACCTCACTATGGCAGCAACACGTGCAGTTGGTCTTGGTATGGACTCATTCTGGGCTGAGGCCATGTGTCATGTGCAAGAGATTCACGATGTTGATATATTTCAGGATTATGCTTCATAGGGTATTGCAGTTCACATCCTGATATGGGACCTAGGGGGTGGAGTGTATGATAGTACATCTTTGGATGGAGCCTACTGTGTGTCCCACAGGTGGACATGGCACCCCAGTATTATATTTGGATTGATTCAGTTATTGCTTGAGGACAAGCAATATTCTAGCAGGGAGGACTGTAATGTCCCCACTTTGGGACATCATTGTATTGCAGAGTGTTATGATGACCAAAGTAGCCAGATGGAGGTTATAGTGAGTACAGGAGCTATTGAGGGATATTTTGGGGTCTGGCTTGCATCACTCATCTTATTTCATCATTATGATCCATTATGCACAGCTTGGATTTGGTTTTGTTGCATTCCGACAATTTCCATGATTTTGAGTTATTTTGGGCTATAGGTTAATTAAATTCACTAAGGAGGTCATATTGGGCATAATACATGGAGGAACCTCTTACTGTAATATCTCATTGTAATCGGGAGGAACAACACTACAGGATAGTGTTATCCCCGATATCTAGGGATAACTAGGAGATCATGTCTTGAGGCCCACAGGTCCTAGACATGAAGTACCGAGTGCAGGATCGACCTGAGCATGGCCTTGGAGGGCCCATTCTTCTTCTTTGCCAGACTTGTCCTGTCAGCAGCACCAGCTTCCATCACCATCAACTTGGACTTGCATCGGAGAGGACTCTTGCTCCATGAGGTAATTGGTCCAAGGTATCATGGTATGTGTCATGTTTGATCATTATAACCTTCTTATATATGCATTAAGTTCCTTTCATTTCTGATGACTGCTTGGATCTTACACT
>SNQJ01S0245359.1:0-10757 GCA_010110895.2 Picea sitchensis | reverse complement strand
TTGTTCATATAAGCATTTCACTCTTCTTATTGTTTCTTCCATAGTCTTAGGATCATCATATTGAATATTATCCCCAATAGGAGGTAGTAATCCACTCAGGTACCTCTGAATCTTGATAAACTCATCTTTGATGAATGGAACATACTTCAGTAATTCCAAAAACTTTTGTTCATACTCATCAATGGTCTTGTTGTCCAACTTGAGTTCAAAGAACTCTTTCATCTTTTTTTCATAATATCTTTTAGTTAAGTATCTCCTCTCGAAATACCTCTTGAATTATTTCCGTGTGATATCTTTCTCTCTGACGACCTGCACCTACACAAGTTGATCCCACCACATGGATGCTTTTTCTTTTAGTTGATACATCGTAATTCTTCCTTTTGCATGAGAGGAATAATTCTACAGTTGGAAATATTTCCTCATGCTAAGCAACCATGTTTTGGCATATTCATCCTTCTTATGTTCTCCATCAAATGTAGGAGGCTTAATCTTATTCATCTCCCCTTTCAATTCATCCACTCCATATCTACGGTGCTTTCTGGTAGGATATGGGCTTGAACTACTGTGTGCTTCCCTACTGGAATGCTTTGGGGAGTGATGACGATGTCTGTTGACACTCCTTGATCTTCTTTTCCTCTTAGGCATCTTGCAACTCTCTGTCTTTCTTGAGTCACTCTCCTTTTTCAATTTATTTTATATTCTTTCCAGTCTCTTCAACATCCTTAAGTTGAATTGACCTTGCCTATCCCTGAATTTCATGAGCTTTTAGCTATCATCTCGGTGAGCCTGGGCATATTTCTACAATATTTCAATGATTTTCATCATATGTCCTTTCTTATACAATTATCTTTCGTTCCCATTGGAGTTCGATCCTTCGAATCCCAAGTTGACATTCCTTCCTTCTCTTTAGTTCTCTGAATTGGAGGCAATCAACACCTCTTCCATTTCCATACTCGACATCGATTCGCATTTTAAGGCCTAACAAACTTCGGTTGACTTCACATCAATGAATTCGTGAAATGATCCAACGGTTCAAACTAACCACAATCAACAACCCACGTTTATTCTGGATCCTAGGGTGGCGATTTTCTCCATCCACTAACCACCTTGCAAATTCTGGCCATCTTACGACCCTCACGATTTCACGAGTTCTCCACAGATAATTCTGACCTTCCAACTCTACTTCTCAAGGACTTCTGCCCAATGACTTGGTACTCTCCTTTTGAACCTTCATCTACTTGATCAAACACTTTTGGTGTGGAGTTCTCTCTCTCCTTGTGGCCATATAACACACTGACTGCAATTTTATAATACCGCTACACCTCCTGAGCTTTACGACATGGTCAGGTAGCCCATTGACACTTAGAAACATTCTGAGGTCTGAAATTAGTCCTCCAAACACAATTTCCTTCTCAAAACGTTGGTCCAAATACCACTCATCCGGCCCATCCAGGCTCAGCGTTGAAACTAGGCTCTGATACCATACTGTAATGTCCCCGGCTGTTACATCCCACTTGGTCGGGCAAACACTATTGTGCGGAGCAATATCATTCTCATACTTAATTAATAACATGCATTTAATTCATATTAAACACATTTAACTCAGAGTAAGCACAATATTACTTCTAACATAAATAATCCCTATCATTAACAATAATTCATATGCACAACAGAATACATGATACATATAAGCATCACAGGCATGCAAAACATAATATTAAGCATAAGATGATACTTGTCTTTGAAACCGCAGTAATTCCACCAACCACGTGCAGGCCTTCCATGAACCTCCCAACCTTAGACCACGCTACTCATCACTCTCAGCAGTGGGTCACCCCTGAGATGGGACTAAGCTCCACGCAAGGCAAGGAATCCTAGTTTAGGCTGAGGTTATACGGAAAATTGCATAGAATAACTAAAAGGATTCTTCCCAGGATGCCTTCTTACAACCACTACTCACAGACTCTCATTCCCCACATGCCTGTTCTGCCCGGGAGTATACACCTTCACAAGCACATTCCATTAGTGCTTCACCTCCCTCTCTGGGTCTCAGTGACAAGCTGAATCAGGAAGTCTTAGAGCTTCGTAGTTGGTGTTGGACTCTCTCTGGGAGAAAACCACTTCCCAGTAGACTCTCTCACCTGGAGGGAGTTTCTCACAGGCCTGACAACCTTCTTCTTCTACCATGGGTCTGGAAACCCGCTTCTTTAGCACACCCTTCAACTCAATTCCAACCAGGTGAGAGAAACTGCAACAACATCAAGCACTCAGTTGACACCAAGATGACAACCACCACAGAAAACAGGCATCCATGAGGCTCCACATGAGCATACAATGGTCTGCAAGCCACACGCAATCAAGCACTGCATGACCAAAACAGTCCACTAGAAACACAGACACAGGCTTCCCAAAACTGGTGATAGATAGATGCTACAACATAACAAGGCTCAACAATTATGGGACATTCATTTTTCCCCCACCAACAATACAAGACAAACTCACGGCTCAGGTTTCGGGGATGCGTGAGGGTGTACAGATATCCCATGCAGAGACTTAATAGTTCAGGTAAGGATTCCCTAGAACAAACACCGAAACTGAGGTCGATCCTCTACACCCATGAGTTCAGACGGAGGATGGAGAATGGAAGGAGGAACCCCCATCATGACTCAACTCAACAGTTTTAACTGCATGCGCTTGGGTTGACACTTGTCACCCATGAAGCTCGTTCCTTCCCATTTGGAAGTCACTCATCCTTCTAAAGAAATTAGGATATATAAAACATCACATTTACATCACTTTTGAAATAATATTAAAATATTATTCCCAAGGACTTAAGCCCCTAGGCTCAACACTTAGGCTCTCTTCCCAACCTTTCAGCCCCCCAATCCCTTACCCACTCTATGGAAGCTTAGTCCCCCATCACTCATTCATCAAGGTTGGTCTGCACATAGCGGTGTTTATATTTTTATTAATGTTCTGCATGATTACATATACAAAAGCAGTCTCCCGGCCTTAACACTTAGGCTCTCCGACCTAATAACACATAAGCCCACCAACTTATATAAACTTGGCTCACCAGCCTATAAAACATAACTACAATTCATAATGAAAGATTTATACTTCATAGACATGATTTATAATAGGGCTTGTCCTTGGGGACATTACACTTGGGTTTCACTTTCCATATGAAAAGAGCGGTTGATCGATGAAGGAGCTAGATTAGCTACTTTGGTGAGTGGTTCAACTGAGGATGAAACTAGATTGACCACCTGATTAACCAGATTGACCGGAGATGGAACTAGATTGACCATTCCATCAACTAATGATGGGTTGGGGGAAAGCCTACAATAACCAGCTAGAAGTTGAATCTTTTCTAAAAGAGAAGAAGCCTTGTCCATGCGAGGACAAAGGTGAGAATAATGATTACCTTTGCATAACATACAAGGGAATTTGACAGTTGTCTTCTTCTTACCAACCTGAACGTCACTAGTTGACAGGGCATCACCAACATGTCTAGCAGAGGCCGATGACATGGAGGACCACATTTCTAAGACCTTGGGAATACCATGGAAATCCCTTAGAAAGTGGTCACCCTTACAAATATTGCAAGGGAATTTGGGTTTCAGATTCTTTATTTTAATCTTGTTGACCTCGTCAACACTCCCAGTACTATTAACAGTAGCTGGTTGCTTGGATCCAACATTTGATGTTGTTGGATCCTTGGTCCTTTGCAAGTTCTTCTTCTTCTTCTCTTTTTGTTTCTTCTTCTTCTAATCAACCTGGCTACTTTCTTTAGAGTTTTCACTTGACGAAAAATGAGAAAGGGAAGGAGACATAATGGGTGAATAAGATGAAAATTCGACATGAGGTTGATGTGTGGGTGGTGTACCAACATCTAAAGTATTAGGTGCAGTTGAAACACTGTGAGGATTCAAGATCACCGGAGTGGGAACCAACCAAACTGGTAATCCAATGGTGAGTCCCGGAAGACTCGGTGTGGCAATGTATGGAGGACTAAATTTTCCAAAAGAAGGAAAGGTGTAAGGTTCCCTGGGATAAGCGATTCCTGAATTGGTACTCTTGGGATTTGATGCCATTAACACTGACTCAACCTAAGGTCAACTAAGAAACACAAACAACACACGCTATGAATCTGAGAAGCAAACAATCAAACAAAAATTCCCATAAGAAACCACTAGTTGGTGATGAAATCCAACATCGCAAGATCAAAATAGGAAGGGGCGGCGATAGAGCGGGTGGATTAGTTACATTGGCAACCTCCTTAATGGACTTACTCCTTGGTGAAATCTTCCACACAGTAATTGTGGATTTAACCTCTAAGGAGGTCGAGTGAGTTTGACCAACATCTGTTCCAGGTACAATGATACTTCCCTTCACTGTCACCTCATGTAAGACCTGAACGATTATGGATACTAAGGTCACCAACTCGCAGTAATTCCCTGGGAGGGTACAGTCGATAGTCCATTCAGAACATATGGGCAGGATAACAAGTCTGAAATCAACTCAAGAGGCTCCCACACATAATCGTGGGTATGCCCTCAAGTGACCCCCAATATACAATCTGACTACAACGAACAATCAAACCATGGAGGGATAATCTCCATAGCTCTCCCGAATGTGACCTCGTGTGTAAACCCTATGTGAGATGGGGATCCCAGAAAGCCTATATGACAATTGGATTTTCTCTCCCTATCGCAAGATGCTAATTTTGTTTGATAGCTTTGGAAAGTTATCCTTTCAACCTATTCCAAAGCCCTATACCTTAAACTAATGTAGGTTTGCTAACAAATATGTAAAAAGTCTGATAAATTTAAGTTAAGCATTGATTTTAGTGGTTGTTGTTTACTCAGAGGTGTATGAGAGTGAAAACTGATGATATTGTGACTCAGTTCCCAAAACATGCATAAGAAATGATAAGCAGTCTTTTCTTTCAATGAATGTCTAGTTAAGGGAAGGAGAAGGATATTCCTTTCACTTTAAAACACTAAGATGCAATCACCACATACAATAGTCCTCAATAAGGAATCCAATACAATGCTAAAATGTTTATATGTGACTGATAACCAGTAGATGTAAATCTTCCTATGCTAATCAGACTTCAAGATTTGTGAGATTCAAGCAATCTGGAAGCAAACTTCACATAAAAAAAAAGACACCCTTGTTGTGATCAAACAAGAAACAAAAAACCAAAAACTCAAAAGGAAGGAAAAAGAGATTGGACAAGATGGCTCAAAGATCAGAAAGAAAAATAAAAAATATCTTTGAAACTCCTTACAAAGTTTTCACTCACTCAGATAAACGAGAAGAAAATGACAAATTGACTCCAAATCGTCAAAGACAAAGAGTTATTGCAAAGTAAGGACAAATTTCAAAAAATCCAAACAAAAGAGGATGAATTCTCAGAAAGAAGGTGTTGAAGGCCAATGACAAATATGTACTAAGGATGCAAGGACTCCTAAGTCAAAGCCAGAATGAAGAAACAACTTCAAAAGATGAAAAATCTGAAGAATTTCTCATAGAAAGGGGGTAACGCTCTGGTGTAAGGGGCACCAAAGCATTCCAACACTCTGTTTAAGGCTAATAGGGAGTGTTGGTGCTCTAAAATCCATAGAGGGGGAGGACTCTGCTCTCAAAACTTAGAAAACTAAAAAATCAAGCAAACTCAGTCAATCAAATTGAAAATGATGAGATCAAGAGCCAATCAATCAGATCTAAGAATCAAAGAGACAGTATGAAGGTCAAGTGAGTGGGAAAAGGGATAAAACAAGATCTAGGAAAGGAAACAAAAATTAAAGTTCCTCCCCACTGGAGTCGCCAATTTATGTTACAGGTGAATCCTCCTGCGGACAATTGTATTCCCTCTTGGTCTCTAGACTCCTAAGGCCAAGAAAGAAAAGTGCTTGAAATGGACATTGGCATCCCTTTAGATTTAATAAAGCTAACATACTAAGGAGAAGAAGAAATATATGTGCCTTATTAATGGTGTTTGTCCTTGCAAAGTCCAGGCTGAGCTTCGATCCTGAGCTACCTGATAGGTCCTGTAGAACAAACAAATATATAATGGGCTTTCTACTCTACTGAGATTATCTTAATCATAGATCTATCTACTGAACACAGACTCATGTGGAACAAACATAAGTTTGAAAGAAATAGGCCAAGCATTGATATATTGATAAGAACAAGTAAAAGTACTTAAAATCCTTTGATGAAGGTGCAACAACTTCTTCCATTTCTCCTTGTCCAACCCATTTGCTCAAGTAATATACATTGATTTCTTTTATGACATCTCACTTATGAGATCATAAGTTTCACATCTCCAATATCTTATGTTCATACCACTTATAGGATCATAAGTTTGGTATCAATCTCTAGTCTCTACTGTCTCTGTATGTTGCCTATGAGATCATAGGTTTCATGCCTCCAATCTTTTTCATGTACCTTTTCATCGTGAGAAGGACTCCTTATATAACCTTGGAGAGGCCCAAAAACTTGAGATATATTTGGGATAAGTTGAGGATTCCTCTCCTTCAGTTGAGGATTTTCCCTAAGATCGTGCCTTGACCCAAGATTCGAACCCAACTACCTTCAGATATTGAGGGGATTGTCCCCTGATTTCCTCCAACAAACCAAACATTCACTCAGAAAGGATAGTGCTCCCCCAAAAGGGTGCACTTATCACTCAAACACTCCCCCAAAGAGGCCTGGGTAGCACTAGAACTCCCTAACAGTGGGTATGAAATTGCTCCTCTCCAAAATTCATTTTTGAGTTGTTCTTCCAATGGCAAAAGCCTTGTACTTCCTGTCAATTGATTTCTCTTCTTCAAAACTAGTCTTTGAGGTGTCTTAAGTGTCCTTATGATGTCATTACAAGAATGACATATTCAAGATGGAAGTATGATGTTTGTGACACTTGCAACACTTGTGGTCAATATGCAACACTTGCAGACAAGATGAGACACTTACAACACTTGTAATGACGACACTTGCGACACTATTGAAGTGAGTAATTTTGATGTGTAATAGGGATATTGCTGATATTCAATGTTGCAAACCTGTATCCTTATAGGAGAGATGAGGTAGGAGAATCATATGATCATAAATAAGTTCAGTGGGAAGAACAATTGCCCATAGCATAAAAACCTCAGATGGATAAAATCATTGAACAGAGAGATGGAAAGAAGACTAGGAGGAAGACATATCCTGAATATTTAGTGAAGTGGAAAGATCATCCAATGGAAGATGCAAGTTGGGTCACATAACCCAATATTTTGAAGCATGGAAAAATAGTGCATGAGCTCATGGATAGGAGTCCATGAAAATTTTAACCAGTGGGGTATGATGTAGGAGCATCACTTCCAAAGTCAAAGATGCAAGCGTGGAGGAAAAGAAATGACATCTCAGCATGATAGAGTTTCAAATAAAAAATTAACTCAGGAGTAAATCAAGTTGTTTTGAAAGAAACATTTTTAAATATGTCATGTTTGTAAAATCATGAAGGACTGTAAGGGGTTGTAAATATGGAGTGTTGACTCTTATCTGGCAATAAATGTTATTTATTGTAATAGGACAAAGTAGGTAACCGCTAAGAGTTTGATAGGATCAGTTACAGACATGATGATGAGAGCTCGTGGAGCTAGTCCTTAGATAGTTTGTTGTTGCATTGTAAAAGTAGATTATGAGATCATGAGATAGGGATAGAGATCAATAGAGCAGAATAGAGTAGAAGAAAGACGCAGTGGAGAACTGTAAGATTAGGTAATTTGTTTCATGAATGAATAAAACAGAGAGAATTGTCCCAAATCTTGGACTGTGTTCATTTTAATGTGTGTTTGAATGAATGTTACATTCTGTGTATGTAATTTATTTAATTTTTTTCATGTACGGTTGTTATAGAAGTTGATTGTATGATTTTGTGATGAAACTGGATAAGTTTCAATTGTTTCTCTTATGAAACTCGTATGCAAGGTGTGCATATCAAACACAAGGAGTGCGTCGATTGAGTCTCAGATTGAATCAAAAGAGTTCAGAGAGAACAAAGTAAACTTATACCAGGTGCAAGTAGTGCACAACGTTAAGAAGCAACCAAGCATCGAAAAACCAAAACAAAGGAATGCTAGGTGGGTGAGAAGAATTTATTTCAAGAAATCCTTTGATCTGAGTGATCAAAATCCCGAGAACACAAGGGGTGCATGGGAAGTCGATATCCTTTAAGGGTCAAGCTTATAAGAGATAGAACTTTTCATAAGTGTTGACGAGATCTATGAGTCAGACTCATAGGAGGATTAAAGGTTGAAACCCTTGAAGACTGATAAATCTTCTAAGTAGAAAGAAATCATAAGCTTAGGAGGAGGATCGATAGTGGTCGTTGGATCATAGTGTAAAGGATCAATAGTTGTCTGATTATAGTAAGGTGCACGAGCCTTAACGCCTCACACACTCAAGAGAGAGAAATCACCAAGGTTTGAGAACTGATATTTCTGAAGCCCAAAGAGCCGAAAATCTGAAGTAGAATCTTAACCGTTCGATCAGTTGAAGTAGATCCAAGCCATCAGATCACCTAAAGTAAATCTCAAGCATTGGATTGCCAAAGTGAATCTGAGCCATCAGATCAGTGGTTTTGGGAAATTCATTTGAGATTTTCTCAGTTGAGATTTAATATTCGTGAAGTCTGAAGAGGCGGAGATCCGAAGTGAATCCCAATCTTCCAATCAGGCGAAGTAGATCTGAGCCATCAGATCAGCCGAGGTAAAGATCAAGCATTGGATTGCCAAGTGGATTCCAAGCCATCAGATACTATGAGTTAAGGAGAAGGAAAGGTTGAGAGTTGATATTTCCAAAGTTCGAAGTTCAAAAAATCTGAATTGAATCGCAACCATCAGATCAACCAAAGTGAATCTGAGTCGTCAGATCATCCAAAGTAAATCTTAGGCATTGGATCACCTGAAGAGAATATGAGCCGTTGGAGTTCAGAAGGGATGTGGCATATATTTGTGAGCTTTGGGTAAAGAATCAAAGTAATTATTGGCCATCAGATCAAGTGATATGTGGCATAGATATGAGAGCTCCGGGTAAAGACCCAAAGTAATTCGTTACGATCAAATCTAGGAGAGACGTGGCATAAATTTGAGAGCTCCGGGTGAAGACCCGAAGTAATCCTTGATCATCATCTCAAGAGAACATGCAATAGTGGATTACAGTCTTCGGATAAAAGCATTGGGAAAAAGGTGAAGTTTGAGATTTGAGATCTCAGAAGTCCAAAACCCAAAGGAGATCTAGACCGTTGATCGAGAACAGGGTCACAACACTGTTGATCTAAGTTGAAAGGTCAAACACCTAAAGTGGAAGTAGGACCATTTATTGAGTAGGACATGTTTTCATAGATTGTCATCTCTGGAAGATTAAAGTACGAAAGAAAGCAGGGTTTGAGAATTCAAAACCCTAAAGTCCAGAATCGTGAAGAGATCACATTCATTGATTCAAGAGGGGAAGATCTGGTCCATGGGTTTGGAAAGGGAAGATCTGAATCGTCAGCTCCGATAATACCATCAATATCGAGAGATCGATGGCCCCATAGCATTTCGGGGATAGGAGTTGAGCGGACTTTAAAACATTGAGGGCAGGCCACAATCCAAACCATGGTTTTTCCAAAAGTACACATGGAGGCTCGGAGAGAATTGTGGGTTGAAAAGTAGTTTGAATCCAAACTGCTTTTGGCCGTGCCCACAATCATGTGGTCACATGAGGTCATCACCCAAGGTCGCATCAAGAGAGGGATTTTAAGAAAAGGAGCTAACCCTCAATACTGTGAGATTTTACATGAGGGCGAAAGGGAAGGTTGTGGATGATATAAGGCTTGCACTGGATAGTCAAAAGGGTCTGTGTTTAGATACAGAAGGAGACCATTAAGGTTTCAGAGAGTCATTCGACTTAAGAATCAGATATCCTTGACCAGGAGTTCGTGTAGCCCTATGAGGGAGTAGGGGGGATGCATCACTTTGGGCATGGATTGGACTATCGACTATTTCCCCATGCATCATTTTCGTAATTGGTAACTCTAGTGGACTATATCTTTAGGGTCTTTACATAAGGTGACTATGGAGGGGCAAGTCTTCACAATACCTGGAATCGACGTTGGAAAAAATCAATCGGGCTCCTTGGAGGGTATACCCACGTTTATGTGTGGGAGCTTGCACCAAGGCGTAAGTCCATTGAGTAGGTCATCAACATAACTTTTCCACCCGCTCTATCTCAGCCCCTTTGTACATTGTTCCCATGATGTTGGATTTCATCATTAGCTACTGTGTTCATTGTAAGAAGGTTTTGTTTGCTTGTTTGCTTCCTAGATTTTTAGCCTATGTTGTTTGTTTTCCCTAGCAGACTCTAGGTTGGATATTTATTTAATGCTGTTAGTTCCTGGAATGACCAATGAAGGAACCCCTTTTCTAGGGGAACCTTTTGTTTTTACTTCTTACGAAAATGTTGGTCCTCCTTACATCGCTACTTTGTGCCTTCTAGGTCTCACAATTGGATTACTGGTATGGTTGTTTTCCACTCAGGTAATCCTGAATGTAGCTAGTTCTTCAGTTGTAAGAACTCTGTAATGTCCCCCACCTCTTAGAGAGGTAATGAGGAGACTCAGTGGCCTAGGCACCCCCACTAGGTCATAGTCTCACACTGAAGGGGGGAAAATTCAAGAAGTTAAAAGTTATATTTTTAAGTTGACTTAAGAAAGGAAA
>SNQJ01S0245358.1:0-12312 GCA_010110895.2 Picea sitchensis | reverse complement strand
ATATAATGCTTCAGGTAACACCCATTGACAGGGGCATTGAGGATTTCGCCGTCTAGATTTTCTAGTAGGAAATAATTTTTTCCTTCGAGAGCTAAGACTTTGAATGGCCCATACTAGAGGTGATCGAATTTACCATGTTTCGTTGTTTCTTCCCTCCTTGCATCCCACCTTAAAACTAAATCACCTGGGAGGAAATCTTTGTCCTTTGCCCTACGGTCGAATAATGCCTTCATGTCGTATTGATACTTCTGCAACCTTTCATCTACTTTCACCCTGTGTTGTTGAACCTCGATTAGCTGGTTTATCCTCCTGGTGACATGATTAGGTTCTTATTTCTGATCTTGCCACAATTTCATCACGGGAGCACTAAATTTATAGGTAACACCGCATCTGTCCCATATACCATCTAAAAAGGGGAAATGTCGATATATTTTTTAGTGCCAATGCGATTCGCCCACAAGGCGTATTTTAAATGCACATGCCCAGACTTTTTGTTTTCATCCAACACTTTCTTAATTATATTGATCAGGCTCTTGTTAGATGACTCGGCCAGTCCATTTCCTTGGGGGTAGTACATTGTAGAATGGACAAGAACGATATTATACTTTTGGAAGAAGTTGATCATAGCCATAGATTTGAAAGCCTGGGCATTTTCTATGACTATATTTCGGGGGCAGCTAAATCTTGACAAGATATTGTCTTCTAAGAAATCTATTACCACCGAGTCAGTTTCCCTTTTGGTTGGAATAGCTTCCACCCATTTAGTAAAGTAGTATGTGGCAGTTAAGATCCACTTGTGTTGGGTGCTAGAATGTGGATTAATCTCTCCTATAAAATCTAGCCCCCATTGTTGAAAAGGGGCTTCAGTTTTGACGGGAACTAAAGGTAGCGCTGGGAGTTTTTGTTTGCCTGCAAATAGCTGACAAGGGTTACAGGCTCAGACCTTGGTGTTAACGTCTAAGAAAAGTTCTGGCCAGTAATACCTAGCCCTCAGAATTTTGTAAGTTGTGGCCCTCCAAGCGTGATGTCCTCCACACACTCCTTCGTGAAATTCACTTATAACCCTTTATGTTTCCGATTCAACTAAGCATATTAACAAGAAACCGAGTGGGTCTTTCCAATATAGTTGATTTTCAGCAATACAATACTTAACCGCATGAACATTTAAAGTTCTGGATTTTGATGGCGATAGTTCACTCGGGCATTTTAGAGTTAGCAGGTAGGATACTATGTTTTTGTACCATTCTGATGATACAAACTTCTCCTCGATCTTAATTGCACTTGTTCATTCATCAAGCTCGTTTATGCTCATGTCTCCCTCACATTCCTGCGGGCAATTTATATCTAGAGCTCTGAGATTTGATTCAGCCAAAAGCTTGGCCAGGCCTTGTCCCTTTATCAGTTTAGTAGGTTTGATTTCCAGGTCAAATTCTTGAATCTTGGCAAGCCATCGTCCTCTTTTCCCATCGTTGTCTGGTTGTACCAAAATATCTTTCACAAAACTTGTAGGTATGTATGCGATTATCTTGGAGTGTAATACATATGTTCTAAATGTCTTCAGTGCTTTTACCATGGTGTACGCTTGTTTTTCTATTATATCATATTTAAGTTCTGCGTCTCTGAGGATCTTGCTGAAAAAGGAGATCGGTTGTTTGAAACCCTCTTCGTTTTTTTGGAGGAGCACCGCAACAATCGTGTGTTCGGAGGCAAATGAGAAAATAAGAAAATCTTTTAGATAATCGGGGCTTGCCAATATAGGTGCCTCGGCTATGACTTTCTTAATGTGTGCGAACGACACTTTGGCCTCTGTTGTCCACTTTAATTTGTTGTTCTTTTTCAGCATATCTGTGATCAATTTTACAATTTTAGCGAAATTTGGGATAAATCTTCGTAAAAAAATTATTTTTCCTAAGAAAGATTGAATTTCTTTTACATTTCTAGGAAAGTTTATAGTGTCTATCGCTTCAACCCTCTTAGGATCAATATTAATTCCATCCTTAGATACAATATGACCCAAAATTTTACCTTCTTTCATGGCGAAGTGTGATTTCTTGGGGTTTAAGGACAGACCAAACCTGCGGCATTTTTCGAATGTTTGTTTAAGATGTACCAAATGCTCTTCGTCGGATTTGGAGAAAACCGTTAAATCATCAAGATAGATGACTATGAACTTATCCCTCTCTTCAATGAAATCGATGTCCATAGCGCGTTGGAACATGGCTCCTGCATTCATCAAACCGAAAGGCATTTTATCATACATGAACGTACCCCAAGGGGTAGTAAAAGCTATTTTTTTTTATCTTGTTCATTCATGGAAATTTGATTATATCCAGAGAAACCGTCAATCATAGACATTCTATTTGCCCCAACTACCCTTTCTAGCATGTGATACATTTTAGGTAGTGGATAGTTGTCTTTAAGAGAGGACTTATTTAGATTTCTGAAATCCACGCACAGTCTAATTTCTCCACTCTTTTTTCTAACCGGGACCAGGTTTGCCACCCAGTCGGAATATATTAGAGGTACTATCATTTTCGCCTCTAAAAGCTTCTTCACTTCTCTCTCGACCACAGGAAATAAAATGGGGTTGATCTGCCTAAGCTTTTGTCTAAAGGGTTTGAACCTAGGCTTTAGAGGTATCTTGTGATCGATCATGGTAGTGTCATAGGTTCTTAACTCATCGTAAGACCAAGCGAAAATGTCTTTAAATTGTCTGAGTAGGTCCTTATACTTGTCTTTTATTTCAGGGGGGAGGAGTTTAGATATTTTAACCATCCTGGACTCTTCTTTAGTTCCTATGTCACAGTCCTCAACCTCTTCTGGTTGGGGTTGTAAGGTGGATTTTACAGGTATGTCGTTTTGATCAAACAGTCTTTCCAGAGGGATCGGTCCTTTTGGAATCTGGCTATTTTTTAGGACCAGCATGCGATGATTTGTGATTTTGTCTTGGAAAGCTTGAGGGTCCTCCCCTTCTTGCATGATCCATATATGGTCATTCTGATTTTCTTGATCTGCGTGAGTTTCGTAAAATTCACCTACTGCTTCAAGAAACTTCTTAATTTGTTCATCATCCTCAAAAACCTGCCAGTGTTGGATATTATCTGGTATAGATGGTCTGTGTCTTATATCTATGTGATACTTCAATTTAAAAGTTGTAGGAGGAGTGAAAGTTGAAGCTGCTTTAGCTAATCCATCAGCCTGTAATTTTTCTATGCGTGGGATGAAGTGGACATTTACAGATGAGAAAAAAAATTCCATCAGATCCCAGGCACAATTTATATATGATCTTAATCTGGGATGCTTGGCTTGGTATTGCCGATTTATTTGTTTGACTATCAACTCCGCATCTCCGTATACCTCTAGTTTTTTTATTTTTAGCCTCCTGGCAGCCTCTAATCCTAAGACCAAGGCTTCGTATTCACATACATTGTTAGTATAATCTATATCCCATTGTAGTCTGTAAGAAAAAGGGACAACGAACCTTTCTTCAGGTGCCACAAAAAGCACTTCTGCACCAGCCCCTTCGCAAGACGAGGCACCGTCAAAAAACATTTTCCAAATACCAATGCTACACATATCCTCGGTCATGTAACCTGACTCTTCATGCTCTATATCATTTTCCTTTATGCAACCATCTAAACCGTCACCAAAATATAAGATACAATTTCCTAAATCTTGATCTGCAATGTAAATAGGGAAATTGTTCGGATTTTGGGGGTCGCTTACTGTATATGCTAACCTCGTCTCCCTATACAACTGAGTAAATTGCCCACCAAACACAGGAATCGTGGTGTATGTCATATCCAGTTGAAGAGAACCCCCCATATTGGCTCCCCATGACCTAGACAACAGAAAGCCGTACTTGGGGGGAATATCAGCAATGACCACATCCATCAATATGCTCTTAACTGGGACCTATTCCAGGGTGACTACTAAATCCTTTATCATTCCCATACACTTAACTTTTCTCGAATCAAATGAGTAAAGATCTTCGTAAGGTCTGGTGATCTGAAGACCCAATCTGTCCATAATAATTTTAGGCATCACGTTATGTGAGGCTCTGGAGTCTAGCATGCAATTATGTAGCAGTTGATCATATACGTTTAAGGTGATATAAAAGGGAGCAAGAGTGTCTTTGGATCCTTCAAAATGTGGACCAAAAGTGATGTTGGGCTTATCATATTCCAGGTTCAAAACGTCAGATTGGCTTTCTAGCTCTGAAATGCCTATCACTTTGGTAATCTGCTTTCGATAAACTGGGTTTTTCGCTAACTCTACCAGAGGAATTGGTATCTTAATTTTATTTATCTCATTTTCGAAACTGAAAACTCCGCTCACCTTGTCTGTTTCTCTAGTTGGGACTTCCGAATTCTTATTTTCCAACTTATTTGTCTGGATTGCCTTATTACTCATGATCTTGGTTAAAGGTGTATTTGTATTAGCTTCTTCGGTTTCCTGTGTTTTAGTCTCAACCTTTTCCACTTCGGGTTCTTGCGCGTTTACTACTTTCTCTTTGTTGTTAGGTAACACGGTTTCTTCTGGGGTAGTCTCATAAGTTTGACCTCTTGGGAGAATTTTCTTAGGTTGAGTAGTTGAAATAGTCTTACCCTTAGATCTCAAGTTATACCTAGGTTGGCCCTCGGCCATTATCATACCGGTTTCTTCTTGATAACTACACAGGTCAGTATAATCTCTTTCTTCATCCTCAATAGACGATTGTTGAGTGTTTAGATATTTTTCATAATCCACTCTAGTTAGATAAGGTTGTGTACAGTCATCACCCAAGTTCATGACATCATCATCTAAATCTCTGAAATCTTGGAGATCATTCGCTCTTATAAAATTTTCGTTCTTTAGGGGAGTTTGTATTTTCTAATCTTCGTTTTTTATCTATCTTTGTTGATTTGGAGGACTGGGATTCTTCCTAAAATCCTTTTTGGCGAAAGAATCATCTTTGGCCTGTTCTAGCTCCATTATGGATATCTTATTAGACAGTTCCTTAATTAACTTAGCCATATCATCTACTTTGTCATTTGTATATCTATTAGATCATGACGGCCCTGATTGTTCTCTAAAGCATCTAGTTTCTCAGTTTCTCGCTTCTACTTTAGTTTTTGACTTACCAGAAGCCATCATATTTGACTCAATTTCTACAGCATCATCTTGCATTCGGTTTAGAGTAGCTCCCCTTCTTTCCCGCAAAAGAAGTGCAAAATCTGGTTCGAAATCCCCCACGAAAGTTACTTTTGTTGCGGGTTGGGACGGTTTAACCTCAGCTGGGATTTTGTTATACAGCTTGTTGAACCTCTGAATAAACTCCATAACTGTTTCTAAATTATTTTTTCTTAAAGACCCAAAATCAGTTAAATATTATAGGTGGTCCTTTCTTTCGCCCCATTGTCTAAGGAAAGAATCTTCCAAGGCATCATAGGACAAGATAGATCCTACAGGTAGACTCTGAAACCAAGTTCGGACCTGACCTTCGAAGGTTTGGATGAAAAGCCTCGAATACACATCTTCATGTTCGAGACCTAGGATGTCTGTGAATTGATCAAAGAAATTTATGTGTTCAGCTATGGTCAGATCTCCTTCCCCAATGAATTTTGGCAATTTTTTTATATAATTTTCGGGAAGGGCGTGCAAAGGAATGGGCAATACCAAAGGAGCGTATCTTGCTGCCACTTTAGCAAACACTCTGGGAGGGGGGGAAGGCCCTTGACCTCCAGCTCCTCCCCTAGGAACACCTCCACCTCCTCCTCTGACAACCCCTCCACCTCCCCTTCCGACGACTGCCATCATTATTAGTGGAAAGTTGTAAAGGGGGTTTTGGAATATTAAAAGTGAATCTTTGCTTCCTTCGCGGGGAGAAAAATCCGAGGATGATTGGTAAGGGATGTAAGGGCTTGGCTCTTCGAACTTGCAAGAGATGTACTCGAGAGAACCAATGGGTGTGGAAACTGGATGTGTGAAATGTTCATCAAGATTGTGTGAGGTCATGAAATTCAACAAAAGAGTCGACGATATATCGACAGCAGATAAATTTTCTACAAGACTTTTTCCTTTATGTACTACAGAGGTTATTGGACGAGTTTCGCTTCTAAATTCGGAGCAGTTTGATGTTAGATATTTTGTATCGAAAAGAGGGTTGTGTGAATTTCAAGGTTCAGAAGAACTCTTGGTCTTCAATTGTGGGTATTTATGTTTATAGACTGCAGGGGTCGGCTTAAGAGAGCCTCTCGCCTTTAAAATCTTCTCAGGATCAATAACGAGTGTGGTCTGTTTACCATCTGGGTTTTTCCTAGTATTCCTTCATCCGGATGCCAGCTTATTAATCATGGATTCGCCAAGTGAAAGATTGGAAAGACTTTAAAAGGTGTGCACTCTTTGTTCACTATCAAAGGGTTGCACTTTCAACGAAAAAATGTCATTTTCCCAGGGAAAAATATTTCGTAACTTCAGTCCCCGGCAATGGCGCCAAAAATATGTTGTTCCAGAGTTTGTACTTAAGGCTTATAAGTACAGTGTCTAGGCATCCGAAAGTGAGCAAGGGGTAGAGAAGGAAGAAATTTCAACCTTCGGCGAGGGAAGCTAGGGTTGATTTCTAGGTTGTTGTCTGGCTTCCAACTGTTCCTAGATGTTTATGTCCCTTTCAATCGTTGCCCACAAACGTTCCAGTTCGAACCGAGTAGTGGTTGTTTTAAAAATAGTATCAAAAAGATTCAAGGCAATATGTGCTTGATCTGATAGTCCGGGTTCAATATTAGGCTATCTTGCTACAGGGACAGTCATAGAGGAACAGAAAGATAAGAAAATCTCAATACTTTTTAGATATTGTCTCGATTTTGGTCGTATAAAGGAGAGTTTATAGTTCCGGTAGTGAAAACAGGGTGAAAACTAAAGGCCCTTTCCCGTAACTAAGTTATATTTTAATAAATGTGTATGAGGTGTAAGAAAAACATTAAGTTGTCTATCATGTAAGGCTCCTATCAAGGGAGAATCTCACTTATAAATAGAAGAAGAAAAAGATAAAGAAATAACCTAATGAAGCATAATATATATATATAAATCTAAAATGTTCACTGGTCTTATACCTGCTGATAGCCAGTCCAGAGGAAAAATGGTAAACAATATAGAAAACTAGAATTTATTCACTGTAGTAGAGGTTGTACTAAATTATAGCGAAGCATTCATCAGATACATATATGAAATGAAATGAAATATGAAATATAAGGAAAATAACTCATAACACAGTCATGACAGAATCGAGAATCTTCAGATTTTCTTTATATTAACTCTCGAGGGAGAAAAATCTCTATTACAATCGACCCAAAAAGGTCCAGCCTATTTTTCTTCCTTCTATTGTATATTTATACAAATTTACATATGATGGAATCCCAATCATTCCAGGATTTTCAGTTACAACGAGAAGGAGATCAATCGTTTCATTTCTTTATCTTATGTCTTTATTTGGTACCAGAAGCCTACCCTCTTGCATGCTCGGTACAAGTGACACATTTTTCCACCAGCCGAGATATCAACCTTGAAGGTTTCGCTTGACAATTGGCCTAAAAAATGTAACAATCTCTGACTAATTGCAACAACCTTTCTTCCATCTGTCAGTCTAGGGTGTCAATAGCGCACAATTTCACACTTGGTTTAATAATACATTTATCTATTTGAACTATGTCTGCCAGAGTTACTTGTGAGACTTCGACCGAATCTCTTTCTTCTTTCTCATTTATATCGAGCGAGAGTTTCGCCATATTCATTTGGCTCAGCGTCTCAGCATTAATCTCACTATCAATGCCTAACATATTTCCATCTATAGAACCGAAAGCCTCTTCACAGGATTTCCTTACCTTCTTGGCTTGCAATTTGCCTTCTGATATGCTGCGTTCCCATTCTTTCAATAAAATATTACCTCGGGTCTGTTCCGAAATGGAAAACTTAGAACTTTCTCCTGATTCCCTATTTGTTGTAGCTATTACAGCCTTTTGAAATGCGACCTGAGCTGCTCCAGCTTCTCTCTCTCTGACAGATAAGTTTTCTGATACTTGATCAATAAGCAGACAATTGTCCCGAATCATCTCTACCTTGGCAAGTAAACTTCACTGGGCTGCAGAAACCCTGCTCCGAATCTCCATAGCCTGGGACTGGAATATCCCGATATTTATAACTTGGCTTTCGACAAACTCTAATCTAACATGTAGCTTCCCTATCAAGTCTCTTTGCTAGCCTACCTGTATTTGACTGGTCTGAGCTACTAGCTCTGCTTGTTCGAGCTTAGCTTTGAGCAACTCGATTTCCTCTTTATCGACCATCCGTGCTTGTTCTATTCCTGTGTTCGCCTGGTCCTTGGTAGCTTCTTCTGTTTGTGGCTAGTTTAGCTTCTAAGGTTTTAATGAGGCGATTTTTTTGCTTCAGCTAATTTTTCAAAACCTCGACTGAAAATTGGTTTGTCATAGAAAACGCCCCTAATGTCCCAGTTATTTCTGTCGCAAACTCTTCTTTCTTCTTTTCTTTCCCATCATTCAACACCTTAAATTTCTTGTCCGTTGATCCTGCTTCTTGATAGAATTCTCTTTTTACCACAGCTTTTCTCTTCTTATCAAAAAATAACTCATTTGGAGGGAGCTCTTCCATCCTTATAGGTCTCAATTCTTCATTGAAAATCCACCTTGCTTCTATGTTCCCTTGAGTTGACTGTAAGGGAGTAATGGAGGCGATGGGATCTCCGATTTTCTTAGATAACTAGCCTGGAGTGGTAACTGGATTCTTCTTTTTCGGTGGATCGGGTGTTTTTATTTCTGGTTTCAGACTCCTAGTTTGCTCTCCCCTGTCTTGGTGTTTTTCTTATCTGGGTGTTATATCTTTGGAGCCTTCGGCTTCTTTTTTCTGCACCTCTACTGTTATTGGATTTTCACCCCGCAATACTGGGGGAAGACAACTCCGCCAATGTTCTTGGAATTTTAAGACATCGGCCCTCTCTTCAAGTGCTAGGGCTTATATCTGAGCCAAAACTTTGGCATAAGATCTCGTGCCTCGGAAAATTTCATCCGAGGGAAAATTTTCATGTTTGAACCTTTAAGCCCGCAACTGGCTAAGTGATTACTTATGACCCTCTGTGGATCGTGCTTTTTGAATTTGACATGAACCAATTTCAGGTCCTCCAGGGCTGCTTCCTCAGCTTTAGCATGCCCAAAATCTAACAAAAAATAAGAACTTAAATGAATAGGAAAAGGTGGCCATACCTTCTTAGAATATCCCTTAAGCTCCTTGCTTACTCCACCGATTACAGTTTGTCTTGCAATCTCATGAAAAGCCAGCCTATTGGGTATGAATAATGGCAAGGCATTCGAAGGAACAGAAGAGCCAAAAACCCTGAGATATGAAAATTTTGCTTCCACGTACCAGTCATCTATACTGCTCAGATTTACCGCGATACTGTCTGAGATCCTGGATGGCGGGTGGCCGAAGATAGTGACATGCAGAAGTACCATCACCCAGTTAAAGATTTCATACACAACATCTGAGGCTTTGTCTTCCCACAGCTTTGAATGGTAGACGTGGATGGGCTCAGCCTTCGATGGCGTCCGGCTCCAACTCATCAAGAGAAAAGGTGTCAGAAAACACACGACGTCCATGATATACGCGGACATAAAGAATGAAGCAATTTTTCCGCTCTCCTTCTACGCTCGATACTCTGTAACTCGACTGGTCAAACTATCAGACAGTAGTTTAGCCCAGTCGAAGGAACAGCCTTCAACGACTGTGTGAATTAGAGGCACCCACTGAAGGAAACAATGTGTGGTGTCCTCTCTCCCATATAATCTGCAGGTCATCATAGAGATATATTTGAACTGTGGTTCCAGAGAAGCTATTGAATATATACCATTCATGTCCGCCCTGAACTTTGCAGGGTGTGAAACCCAATCTTTGATTAAACTAGACATAGTCTTTTCGTATTGCACACATTCCTTCTATTTAAAATTCTCCAAGAATTCGACATTGTAAACAAAGTCTGACACAGTTGGCAACTTGTACATAGCCTGCAATTGTTAGGGTCTAAAAGTCCCAATGGTGACCCTTTTCTCATTGACGATGATTCTGGTTGGTATATCTACATGGTCTAATGCCCACTGGATCATATCGTAGTAAGGGAGAAGACGTGGCCTAGCCGCTACTTTATGCATTTGAGCCTAGACAACGATCTTATACTTGGTGATCAGGTTGTCTTTTTCATTTTCACTGGAATCATCCGAAATATCTACCAATTCAGACTGTAGAACCTCAGAAATATATGACCAGGTCCTGACAGAGTCGACACTTCGAGGTGAAGTATCAGAAGCGTTGTCTGAACTTTTTCCTGAAACCTCAACAGTGGCTTTAGATGCTTTTTGCGGGACCATGGCGGGGGATTCTACTTTATCTCTCCTGCGATAACAATATGTATACACACATAAATTAGTTCACTATAGAAAGGTTTGCTTTGCGTAGAATAGAAATGAAATTTGTGACAACAAATAAAAGATCCATTCCTTTGACCATTTAAAACTAGGTCGTCCTTAGGAACAAAACTGTTAAATCGTTCTTAAGTTTAGCAATAAAAACCAAATCCTTACTTGTCGATTCGCCTCGTTTCCAATTGATGTCCTGGATTTTGACAGTTCATAATGCAAGTTGGCACAAGTAAAGTTTAAAATTTCCTCGGAGACTGTGCATATTAATTTGTATCAAAAAACTGGAAATGTTTGCTTAGCTTAATTAATCATGCTTTTTAAAATGTTAATTAATCTTTCGGCACTCACCTCATCAGGAGATTTTTCTTTAACCCTTTTAACCTCTAAGACCCGAGATTGCGATAATTATCTTTGGTTAATAAAAAACGTAACCATGATTAGGCGTTTTATTAATTACGTTGTTATTTATATCGCGACTTCGCGACTCGGAGCTTCGAAGGTATAGCTTCTGGGAGGCTCGTATGTCGAGTTGCGAAATCGCGAGATCACGATGATATGATTTAATTAAATTGGAGGATAAAACTGGATTAAGTGTTTAATTAATTACGTTTCTATCTATATCGCGACTTCGCGACTCGGAGTTTCGAAGGTATAACTTTTGAGGGAAAACACGTCGAGTTGCGAAATCCCGACAGAGCTTAACCGCGGCTAAACCTTTTACCTTTAACATTAACCCGGGTTACTTTAACAAGAATCTCACGGTTTCGGCTATCTGGGTTACGATGGTAAGACTTTTGGAGCTAGCAAACGCTGAGACACGAAATCTCGATGATGCTTAGCTGCGGTTTAGAGCATTTTTACTCTTAGTAATGATTTAGGTAAACTTTTTAAAACTAGTTCGTCGTTTCGCCCCTTGAGACTTGTAAACTATGTGATCTATAACTTTCGACATGCGACATCCCAAGGTAAAAAGGAGAGACTGGTTTAAACGATAAAAAAAAAAAAAACTTACCTTAAGAGTATGATAACCGTCGATGTTTGCGTGATGAGAATTCTGAGATTTTGGAAAAAATAAAGGAAAATATGAAAATTGGCTTTCAACTTCAACCATTAAGATATGAAATTTTAAACAAGCTAAAAAAAAAAAGGCAGCTCCAACAGGGTGAAGGGGGAATATCCCATAAGTACTGGTGATATTTCCCAATAGTCGTTCAAAATCTTATTGAGGTGTGATTGTAGCCCACAACCACCACCTTGGATAGACAAAACCTATATTTTGGCCACTAAGTCACCTCGATCAAGCACGACATTTATATTTTCAGCCTTAGAAATCGGTCACAGGCTGGATTCTTTCCAAGGGTTGGGTGACCCAAGGAGGCATGCATAGAACAACTGAACTTGACCTTCGATCCTTCATGGGTGTATCCCTACCTTATGGTGTAGGAATGCTTGATTGGGAGGATTTTGGTATCTTATTTCGCAACTTTCTAAGTTTCAATGAAAAGATGATGATGGGGAGTTATTTGGATGCCTATCCCCAAAATCGTAACTTAGACTACCAAATTATTTTTTGTTCCTCCTATGGAGGTTAGAAGTGGGTTGATTATGGTTGCTTTTAGGATGTGAAAAATGGGCTGTGGAGTTGGGGTCATGGCCCAACCTCGTTGATTAAAAATAGTGTGCACAAAAAGATCTTTACTAAACAAATGAATCCCTTCTAATCTTCCCAAATTGCTTATGAGCGTGAGAAGAGCATACTATGGTTTCAAGTATCTAGTGAAAAACCTTTTGAATATGTGGTGTGTGCAAGAAGTGATGGTGAGTGTTGAATTTTTAATAATTTAAGTGAACA
>SNQJ01S0245357.1:0-13201 GCA_010110895.2 Picea sitchensis | reverse complement strand
GAAGGAAAAATCATATTGGAGCCTGAAGCCATCACTGACACAAGAATTCGCCAGTTGAGGAATAGATCCATTTCAGAGTATCTCATTAAATGGAGGAAACTACTGGCTGAAGATTCCACTTGGGAAGATGAGTCTTTTATACAGAAGCATCTAGAGTTACTCAAGCATTTTGGACAACACTTATCTCAAGGGGAGGGGCATGTTAAGCCCTAATATTGGCTCATTACCCCTTAATTGGGGCATATTATATTAGTACTGTTATTTTATTTATGTCGGCTTTAGGCCACTAGTTGTAATTATACGTCCTAGTCTCCTATATATACAAAGGAGACATTTTCATTTTGAAGCATATTGTACTTGAACATTTAAGTGGGGTAAAAGGAGGTTGCCCCCTCGAAGAGGCTTATTATCTAAAATTATCTCTTTTTCAAGGCATTGAGTACTTTTTCTGAGGTTTTTCTATGCTATATTGATATTTGGTTCTTAACATACAATGAAGGGCTCAGGTATCATGTGTTAGAAATCATAATATGAAACTAGAAAACCTGTGATCTGATATAAGAATGGATGAGTAGAACCTTACCTCTGCAAATGAATATTTTATTGCATCCATGACCTGATATTGATCATTAGTGAAAGTGGCTTCTTAGGAAAAGATCTCAGGCACGATCTGTCAAGTTCTCATGAAGTTGGCGCATGAAAAATAATGATTACCTTGGAGCATGAAAAATAATGATTACCTTGGCGCTACAATAATAACACTATTCTTTTAACACCTTTTCCACTTTGATAAATTTGAAAATTAAAATGACGGAAAGGACAAGTGATGTGATAGAAATCCTTTTATATCATATCCTAATATTTAAAAACTTAAAAACATTTAAAATGTGCATTAAATAATGAAAACAATCTTTCAAGACAAGAAGGGGAAAATAGAGTTTAACAAAGAATCATGAAAAATGGATAGAACAGGGATTAGGGACACCCAATTAGTAAAAAAAAAAGGTTAAGGACTAACATTGGCCCCTTCTGGGGATACAGTTTCATGATGAAACTTTAAGAACTTGCTGACCAATTCCTTCACATCCCTCATCATCAACAACTTTTACTGTAATTATTTCCCTATCCAACCATTCCCTTATTTGCAATCCAAAAATAACAACCACAAAACTGCAAGTAGTCTTTCCATTGGGCTATGGAGTCCTTATTCTTGCATACTGAAAACTTGACACTAGTCTCATACTTTAAATTGATATTCAAACTGAAACAACCATGATAAAAAATAAATCTTATTTATGTACAACTCCTACACAATTAAGCAATCAATTCCTTGATCACGTGACATCAAACTTCCAATGCAACCATGAAAGCATTTGATTGAGAATATGGTCATCTTCCTTGCAAGTAAATAAGAAAATTTAGGAAAACTGAGATGTTTGCAGTAAAAAATGAATGGGAAACCCATACTTACAGCTGCAATTTGCTTTAATTCCAAATGCTGCAAAATTTTGAACCTCTAGAAACACTGACTCCATGTAGATGACTATTGGATCATATATAATATGAAAAAATTCCAACTGATGAAAAAACCCAAACTGCTCCCCCTGCAATTTATGTTTTATTTGTGATACCATAATCCACTTGATTTCCTTGAAACAACAAATGAACATCACTTGTTTTATGACAATGAACAACAACATATTGGATAGGTTGATTTCCTTCATCTATTTCTCCAACATCAGATTCATACTCATCAAAAATGGGTTCACTGTTGCACAGATCAATGAATGTTCATGTAAAATTCTACTCTTCTCCATTTTCATATTCATCATATACAGGTTGACTATAAAAAGAATTTGAATTTTAAAATTCACAAAATTTTGTTTCATTATGCTCTTCAAAGAAAGAACACAAATGAACAACCTGATCTTTTGGAAAAAAAAAATCATTATGACAATCCAATAAATTTGTTGTCATACTATCCATGACACTATCATCAACAACATCTTGAAAAACTTCTCCTTGAAAAGAAGAATGAGAGAAAGTTTCATGAATGATCAAATCTTCTTCATCATGGTAGGATGGAGACTTTTGATTGATTTCAACTGGAAACGATAAAAAAAATTGTTCACCATCAATATAATATTCAAGAATTTCTTCACTAATATACTGGCCTTCACAAATATTTCCAATATAAAATTCTTCACGAAGAGACCCATTCGAATGGCCATCAAAAGTGTTAGGACAATTATGAGAACATTCCAAAATATCTTCACTAAAGACATGCTGAAAAGTTTTGCTAAGAGATTTAAATTGCTCACAACAATCATTCAAGAGCCATTCGGCAGGATAAAACCTCTTACAATATGAATTAAAAGTAGCATGGAAATCATTTAATGATGAAATATTGAAAACATGAAAATATCGGTACCATTGTCTCGCCTCTCCTTCCAAGGAGTACACAAACATCTTCAAAAATACAACTTCATGATGAATATCAAGTTGGTCCATGTATTGATGAAAATCAATCAAGTGTTGTGAAGGATGATCATGATCATCTCCTTTCAACCTTGGAAGGTATTCTCCCCATTCATGCATAGTAGGCACGACATTTAGAAAACCAGGAATACCAAAGAAATCAAATGGAGCAAAAATACGAACCAAAATGGCTTCCATGGCCTTCGACATCTTGGATCAATGGAGTCACCAACATATTCTTCCTTCATGGAGTCGCCAGGTGAATGATGCAATCATAAAAATTTTCCAACCCATGTTCACCATCAAGAGCTAGAGTTGATCATTGTCGTTCTTCGCAGGGAATTTGTCTTCATTCCTTTATCCCCGACAATGACGCCAAAAGATGTTAGTCCCTAAAGTTTCACTTGACTGTGAGAGGGAAAGCTAGGGAATCATCGGGTTATTGCAATGGTATTTTTAAGGGTTTTCTGAATATGTTTGTAGAAAATTGTTGAAAGTTGGTTCAAGGATTTAAATAAACATATAACTCAAATGTAAAAGCAAGTAAATATCCCATTGTTTTAGTAAATGGTAGTCACTTGAGAAACAAGAACATGCACTTGAAAACAATATTAATTATGAACAAAAACAATAAAATGTTCACTGTGTCACCCACAATCAAGAAATCATATGCATTGCAACAGAATAAATGAATTCGCGTAAGAAAATAAATAGATAAAGAAATGAAAGAAAATATGACCATAACCATGCCTTTTCCATTTATTATCAATATGGAATATAGTCTTGCCTTACAGTGGATTTTTTTTTACAAAAAATGTCCTTGAATGCCCAACTAACCGACCCTTTACTTCTCCTTCTACCCTATTTATATAGAAAGAATACATATTTATCAAGATCCAAAATAAATGGATCTGAAAACCTCCTCATCTATATTTAGTTTCTTGTTTCAAATAATCAAGGAGGATATCATATCTGATATGCAAGTCGAATTGATGAAGTGGCTCATCAATTGTTGTCCATGATATTTTTTAGGAAAATAAATCTGGCAAATTCCTGAAAACTATGGTCCAAATATCTCCTTGTATATCCAAAACTGTCATGATATTTGTGTAAAACCTGAGAGAGGTTTTTGTGAAGAGGCCCGTTCCCCAAAAAATTGTTATTTGGTTTCAAAAAATTCATCTCCATCTATTCTGCAACCTTTCCCAAAACTAGTGACTAAAACAAGAAATTATTTATTGTGAAATCTCTAAAAAATTGGCCTCAAAGATATATTCGAATCTCTTAAAATGTGATAGTTGTTTAAAAATTGAGAGATTTTTTTGTGAAGGGGATCATTCCCCCAAAAAACCTTTTTTGGTTTCAATGAATTCATCTCCATAGTTTTCGAAACTACTCTTGAGGATAAAGACTAAAACAGATAAAAAACAAAGTATGCCTGCATTGATTTCTGCTCTTCTTATTTTTTGAGGTTGTATAAGACAATTGTTGAGACACCATATGAGGTTCATAAAATGGGTTATTTCAACTGTGAGGCACTTTTTGTGGTACCATATTTCCATTGTATTCTATTCCAAAGAGAGCAAGTAATATAGAGAAAAGAAAGGTAGATTGTTGTATGACAGAACTGAGTAATTGAACCTGTAAAAATGCAACATTTGCAACACTTCCATCAAATAAGTTGTTCCCAGTATCACTGACTGAAGAAATTCATGTAGATGTAGTGCTTGCATCATAAAACATAGCTACAGTTCCCATAACATTTCTCCCTGATGTGTTAGTAGCTCCTGCACTACTGCCACTAACAGAAGTTGCACCAGGAAAAGGCAAACTGGAAATAACTCCATTTTGAAATATTGGGATATTTTTTTTGTGATAGGTGAGTTTGTTGTTGTGAATTATAATTTATTTCCAGTGCATCCATGCATGAATTACCTTCCTTATTATTTTCCCCATTTACATTTGCAACAACAAAACCTACATCATCATGTCCTGTATCCTTGGGACAAGTCCAACATAAGTCATGGGATCTACCTCCAGGTCCCAGAGTACTACTTGCAAATGTTTCTATTAAACCATTTCCATATAGACCCAATGAGATTTTGTAGGAAGCATCCCACAAGAGATTATATTTCATTTTTTGTTGGCAATCAATGAAGTGGGTTATATACACATGTGTTGCACAACGTTTCAATGATTGTTGTGTGGGAAACAGAAATGAGGGAAGTTGTAATGCTTCTATATTGTTCTCTATTGAGTAAATTATTGTCATATATATAGGTGTCATCCATGAATCCTCCACAACAAAAACTATTGTTTCTGCCACATGAGAGTAATAACCCAAGTGAGGAAATCCTCCAAGACAACCAAACATTCTGATGGAAAAAAGCAATTGTGTGCTTGGAGGATTAGTTCTTGTGGTGGGATTTGATGGAACATTTGAATTAGGTTTGTCTATCCTCTCGGTACATAAATCACCTTTGATGATTTTCCATGTTTCCTTAACTGCTTGTTTAGTTTTTTCCTAATTGCCTCTGTCCTTTAAAGCATCTTTCTTCTTGTTTTTCTCTCTGAAAATGTTGTTAGGGTCTGTAACAACAACACTTTAGGACCTATGATAATAGGAATGTTGTAGAATAAATTTATCACCTGCAAAGCTCGTATAAACTAATACAAATACGATGAAGGGATCGGGTATCATTTGTTAGCAATCATAATATAAAACTAGCAAACTTGTGATCTGATATAAGAATGGATGAGTAGAACCTGACCTCTGCAAATGAATATTTTATCGCATCCATGACCTGATATTGATCATCAGTGAAAGTGAATTCTTAAGAAAAGATCTCAGGTAGGATCTGTCAAGTTCTCATGAAGTTGGCGCATGCAAAATAATGATTACCTTGGCACTACAAGAATAGTGTTATTCTTTTAGCACCCTTTCCACTTTGATAAATTTGAAAATTCAAATGAAGGAGATGACACGTGATGTGATAGAAATCATTTTATATCATATCCTAATCTTTAAAAACTTAAAAACATTTAAAATGTGCATAAAATAATGAAAACAAGCTTTCAATCCAAGAAGGGGAAAAACAAAGTTTAACAAAGAATCATGAAAAATGGATAGAACATGGATTAAGGATACCCAATCAGTCAAAAAACAAGGTTAAGGACTAACAGGGAATATACCATAGCCACACCTTTATTTTCTATAGTATTATAGTTATTATTAGACTCAGACAACTTTCTACTAGCAAAAGGTATTGGGTGATCAATGTCTCCTTCACTTGGTTGTGCAAAAATTCTCCAAGTGCAATGGATGAAGCATCCACATGCACATGAAATTATTTTTTCCAATCTGGAAAGCTCAGAATTTGTTTTGTCACCATATTCTCTTTTAGTATGTCTAATCTCTCTTGGAATTCATCATTCCACTGAAACCTGATGTCTTTCTTTAGTAACTTATCCATGGGAACAGTAATCTTTGCATAGCCCTTTATAAATTTCATGTAGTACCCTATGTGGCCCAATGTTGCTCTCAACTGGCACATTGACTTTTGTGGTGGTAAATTGACAATAAAAACAATCTTTGTAGGGTCTACTATCAAGCCCTGTTTTCATAAAATGTGTCCAAGTAGGATGCCAAATGGTGTACTGAATATACATTTATTAATGTTCAAGGAAATATGGCATTGACTACATATTTCTAACATTAACCTTTGAATTTCTACATGGTCCTTCAATAAACTAAATATTGTCCAATCATCCAGATAAACTTCTAAAACTTTGTGTATAAAATCCTTGAATGCAGCTACTACTACTCTAGAAAATATTTTTGGTGTATTCTTTAAACCAAATGGAATTACTGTGTATTGATATGACCCCCACTTTGTTGCAAATGTGGTTTTGTACCTATCCTCTGGAGGAATTATGATCTGATGGTAACCTGAAAATCCATTTGTGAAATAATACACTTCTTATCCTCCCACATTCTCTAAAACCCCATCTGTAAATGGCGTAGGAAAATGATCATGCAAGAATGCATCATTTAAATTCTTCATATCCACAAACATCCTAATACCTCCATTCTTCTTTTCTTGGACCACAATTGGACTAATCCACTCTGATTCTTCCACAATCTCTATGATTCCTGATTCTACCATTCTGTCAAGTTCTTCCTTAACCTTCTTCTTATAAATGGGGTTTAATCTCTATGGTATCTGTCTAACTGGTCTTGCCTTTGGTATGAGGCGTATCTTCATTTCCCCAAGTTCTCCTGCTACCCCTTTCATCTCAGAAAATGTGGCTGGGAATAAGTCACTATACTCATGCAGTAATTTAGTTATTTTTTTATTGTATCACTTTCCTAGTAATCCCCAATGATGGATATATTGGGCTTCTCTTCAGTCCCAATATTGACCTTTTTAATATTCATAGGTGTAGTGAACTATTTTGATTGTAATAGGGGTCCTTCCAACCCTCTTTCTCCTTCCCCTTCTAATATGCGTATGTCACATGGGTTGTCTTCTACTTCCTCATCCTCTGCGACCGAATAATAGTAAATGAATTGTTCAAGTGTTTCTTTTACGTAATCCCTGTCTATTGTCATCATATCTATCCCATACTCTTCAAATATATTCTTTTTGATCCTCTATAATTCTAGTTATACCCATGGATTCCCACTTTCAAATGAAAAAGTCTTAATAAAGTTATGCGGCACTACACCCCAACTTACAGTTTCTCTATGCAGTTCTTGCTCCTTGTACCAGTTACTAGGTATCCCTTATAATGTATGAATCCATTCCCCTAGTGGTACCAATCTCTAGTTAGTGACACAATCATTTATGTGGTGTTTTGGGTTCCTTCTTCCATAATACTTCTTTAAGGGTTTATCTTGTTGACTCCTACCAAATCTTATGTGCATCAGTCGCTTACACTGATACTAGTCCTGAATAACCTTCTTATGGGCACCCTACCATCATGCATGTGTGTCTTTGAGTGCTATATCCAATACTAATAATATTTGACTATCCAAAACCTCTTATTCAAACTCTGTCAGGAAGTTTTCTAAATTGTCCTCTTCAGTAAATGTGGGAAACTGTCTTACTTTTGTCCCAACCCATATTGCTACGTGTGTAACTATGGAACACCTCCTAGTAGAGACTTCATGTAATCTTTGCTGCCAATTTTTTACTCCAATATCTAAATCTGACATATCAGAGTGAATACTCCTCCAAATAAGTACTCCATCTCCAATTGGATTCACATAGTCTTCCTCTCGTGCAATAGTCCTATACAACTAGTTTACATCATCCTCTAGACCACTTTTAGGCACAGGTTCTACATATATTTCACAATCTGAGGGATCTAAAGGTGCTACTACCCTAAAGTTTCCAGCTTCAAATATCATCTTCCTATTCTTTAAATTAATTATGGCCTGATTATAAAAGGACCAATCAATTCCTAGTAGTGTTAGAAATGGTATAGACTCATCCACCATATCCATTACTTCAAAGTCTATTGCGATGCGCACACCATCTAGATCCACTATTTTGTTCTTCAATCTACCTATGGGAATCACTCTCTACTGGTTTTCTAGCTTCAATTGGATATTGGAATACCCTAGTGTAGGTTCTCCCACTACTTCCCAAGTCTTGTTTGGAAAAATGTTGACATCTAATCCTAAATCTAGGATAACATTTCCCATGTTAAAGTATCCTATAGTTGCATTCAATCTAAAATATCTTCTAGTTCTTTTCTTTCTATGGAATTGATTAAGATTATTTGTTTTTGTTCCTACCCCTTCCTCTATGCTATATTTCTCAAGCATAATTTTAAACAAATCCATGGCATTCTTATCATTAAGTAATTTAAAGAAAGATTCCAGAAAATCCTTTAAGTTACTTACTTTCTCTGTTTCCTCTCCTTTGTAAGTATGATCCAAAGACCGAGGAATATCAAAAATAGGAATATCATACCTCTGTGCAGTATTTGATGTTGAGGATAAATTCTCCTTCAGGAAATCCTTCTTTTTTTCCTTGAAAGTTTCCTTCTCGTTCTTTTCATCAAATGGATGTTATGGCTGAGTGTTCTTCTGAATCCAATACTGAGATTCCTTCTTATGATCAAGTGCATATGCTCCTATGTTCACTCCTCTAGTCACTATATTGATGTTCCTCCATGGATCCCTTATTTCTACAATAATCCACTGAAAAATATGGTTATTTAGATTCCTCTTCTCTTGGATCTTCGTCATTAACTTCGAGCACTCTTCTGTCACGTGATATGTTGTGCGATAGTACATACATGTTACTGCTAGTTGAGTACAATATCTGGCATAGTTTCCTTGCTTCTGACAATTATAGAAGATAATAGGCCCTCTTGCTCTTCCCATTTATCCTTTGAGTCCTCTTATGTCCCCCTATGGACCCATGTCTTGTTGATGATACTGGGGTGCCCGATTATACTTTGGAGGTTGTTGAAACAGTGGCACTACTTGAAATTGTTGCACATTTCCAAATTGTGGAACAATATGTCTCGTCATCAACTCAATCTGCATCCTATATGAATCTAAGGTTCTTTCCTTCATTAACTCCAGGGTTCTACAATTTTTGTCTTCATGTCCCACTAACTTACAAAAGTTACAGAAAGTAATTTTTGGTTATGTCCTGTACTTCTGCATCATAGGGAAGTGATAAGGATCATGCCCATGTGTCTTTCATATTTCACACCAAGTCCCTCCTATAGGAAATGGATTTGGAAACCCTACTCCCAGGTACTGGGAAAATGTCAGACACTCATTCTTGTGATGTCCCTCTGATCTACACAAGGTACACCACATTACTTCTCCTTTCTCCCTACTTTTATTCTAGTTTAATTGCATTGTCAAGTTCTTCATGTCTTCCTTCAGCTCTTGTATAGATGGATATGTCTTCTTATATTGATTCTATTCTAACTGCATTGCTGCTTGCAGTGCATCTACCTAGTTTTGAAATTTCTATTGTCTCAATGGATATTTGAAATGTGGTAACAAATAATTTATAAACAACTCTATGTGTTGCATGTCAGAAATGTGATACTTCAGTTTACCTTTCAATGTCTTAAACTTTTTATCAATGTCCCATACAGATTCTCCTGGTTTTTTCCTAACCTCAATCATCTCATTCATAAATTGATTGTCTGATTTTGAAATCTAAAAATCCATGATCAATGCCCTCTTGATCTCTGCTACTGTTCCCAGTGCACCCTGTGGATTGTTTACTACTAGATTCATGTACCAATCCAATGCACTATTTCTAAATGTTATTGCTAGCTGCGCTACTTTTTTTGCCTCATCAGTGATACGTTTTTCTTCCCATATTATCTCACACGTGGATAGTTTCTTCTATGGGTATTATGTTCCATTCCCATGGAATTCTAGTAGTCTTATCATTGGGTCTACACCTACCATTGTTGAATGTGTTGTACCTTCCTCGCACGATACTACTATCTATGTACTATTGTTCGGACTTGAACTCCCATTGGTGTTGCTAATGGTACTTCCACTTGTACCACTACCTATACTGCTGCTGGTAATTCCACTTATACCCTCACTTCTATTCTTCTCTCCTAGATTCCTCTGACTGTCAATCACTTTTTCTCTAAACAATTATTTCTTTGTTGATGTATTAATCATACATGGGGTTCTAGGTTCTACACTAATTCAGATATGGACATGGGTATTTCTTCTTCGTTAGATATCGCTCCTCTAGTATTTCTTTCATAAGTGACGTTAATATTTCTTCCATGTGATCCACAACAGAAAGATCCTCTACCTCTCCCTCATCACTCTCCAAGACTTCCCTTTCGACTACCACTTTCTTCTTCCTATTAAGCTTATATTAGTAGGGTCTTCCACTGCATATCTTTCCCGCCTTTTGCATAATTTCTTGAATCACCTCTTGATCCATCATAATGGGATCTTTCTCTTTACTGTGCTATTCTCTATCCATTTCTCCCTCCATCTCAGACCTTCCTTAGGTTTCCCCTAACTCCCCCATGCACATAGGGTAGTTTAGTGGTTTGATTCCATGTTTAATACCCATTTATCATGCAATAATATCTTGATCGAAGTATATTTCCCTTTTACCATTTAGAAACTCCTTCTCTACTACATTGTAAGACTTCGATGTATCCATTGCGAACTCGGTTATATACCCCACTACAATGTTGTCTAGCCAAAAATCTACTGCACTTGTGAATTTTTTATTCACCCTCTTCAACCGTGTGATACTTTCTTCTATCTACTCCACTAATCTAACTCTATTCATTGGGTGGTTATCTTTCAACCATGTTATCCACTCCTACAATAGCATGGGAAACTCACTAAAGAAACTCTCGTGTATTTCGTTGGGTACGTATCTTTCCAAGTATTGTCTTGGCTTAAACCTAGGTATTTTATTATCTTTGTGGGAAAACTCTAGTTCTTGAACTATGAGCCATCTTTCAATCTCCAATTTCATGGGATTCCAACCTACAAACATTCCCTTTTTTAAACCCTCATGCTATACTGCGTGACACATCCTTCCTGATCTCATCTTCTGAGTTCCAACCGACAGTGGAACCATTGTTGGTTGCTTATGGGATGACCCGGGTTCTAACTATAGGATTACCAACAACCCCTCGACCATTGACCCTTTTGGATAGCATAAGGAAACACAGTGCACAAAGTGCACTATGCAGGCTCACTCGAGATGGATTCAATGGGTGGCCACAAGACTCAGATGTCTACAACCAAGGGATGGGATGTGTATCTCTCTCAAAGGCATTAGATTTACTCATTGATAACTCTCAAATACTCATGTATTAAGATGGTCCTAATCATACCTTAGTTCTAACTAGTGACACAAATACTCCAACAGAACTTCATTAACCATTATAACAACGTAGATTCAATGACATATATTCATCTACTGTAACACAAGATTCAAATATGAATATTAGCTATGACATTCACTCATCTAGTGTTATTCTACAGAGTTCATAAGTTATCCTTAGTGTGCAATATTATTTCCTTTATTGTTCTACCATGATCATCATAAAACTCATTAAATAAAATATAACTGGAAACAATGTAAACATTCATACACATGACACTAGTGTATGAAGATTTGTTGCTTCAACTCTTTATTATTCTTCATGCAAAATCTAGTGTCGCGCATTGTAATTTCTTCCTCCATTACAAACGATCTCCAAAAATCGCAATAGCCCTCACCAAACTGAGAACCTCTCACCAATCCACTATCAGAATGTCTACAAATGGCTAATTCTGTAACCCGCCAACAACAACCATTTTAGTCCTAATAGATTCTACTTATACAAAAATTGGGACAAAGACCTTACAAAAACCCTAACCCTAAGTGGGTTAGGTTTGTCCACTTTCCCCTTGACTTCATATCGGCTGGTCCATGATCCAAACATTCTCCAAGTCGACATTTGTCCACTTTCCAACTTCTTCACAACAGTTTTTCCACTTTGTGAGTGATTTTATTGGCGCAAGTTTTCCTTTGTTTCCGACGCTGGTTTTCTTCCAATTCTAGCGCACTCCTCACTTTCCGATGCACTCCCTATTTTCCGATGTTGCCCTGATTCTTTCCCAAAATTGTCCTACACCAACATGGATCCACCTGGAGGATGCTCTCTCTTGAGGTATTTATTGAGTCTCTAACGCAAGAGAAGAACAATGTCATCAACATGGGATAACTCAAAGGCCCAAAGGTAAATACACTTGTTGTGCAAGATGGTAGCAGTCACAAAAATCAGAAATCTAAAAACCAAGACAAAAGGAAGGCACATGTAAATACAAAGAAGGAAGGGTACTTAAAACCCTTTAATGATTCCTTCGAATCCAAACGTGGAAAGGGAAGAAAAAGGGAGAAATTCACTTACTTCCATACCTCAAATGGCCCAAATAATTCAACAAAACAACCTTGGTGATCACATCCTCGAGGGTACCAAGAAGAAGAAGACAAAAGATCAAAATCCCAATAAAGGTAATTCCAACCATGCTTTGATTGCCATCAACTCCTCTCTCAATGCTTGGATTCTAGATTAAGGAGAATCACACCATATGGAAGCCAGAAAAGAAGTCTAGTCTTCATTGGATGCATGCAAATGTCTTCCTATTCGGATGGGGGACAAATCTCCAGTTGAGGTCACTGGAAAAGGGAGAATTGAACTCACAAACAAAAGCTTTGACAATGTGCTACATGTACCTAAACTCTCCATCAATATTCTCTCCATGTATCAGATGAAAAACTACGACACCGAGAGGAAAGTAGTATTCACACCTGATGTTGTAGATATCTATGACATGCAAACCAATTCCATGTTTTCTACTGGTGAGGTAAATCATCAATACCGACACTACACATTTTCTTAATTTATTGAGCCATATTCTGCATTACTTCTTACGCATGTTGATGTAAGCAGTAGAATATAGCAGGAAAGGTTCAAGCATTTAAATTTTAGATATATGAAACAACTTAGCAAGAAGTGAATGGTTGATGGTCTACCTGACATTCACTTCTCCAAAGAAATTTGTGAGGGATATGTTCTTGGAAAACACCCTCAAGAGAAATTTGACAAAGGAAAGACTCATAAGGCTTTCTTTCCTTTGGATCTGATCCATAGTGACCCCATGGACCCTTTTCCACATCTATCAATCAATAAAACAAGGTAT
>SNQJ01S0245356.1:0-13201 GCA_010110895.2 Picea sitchensis | reverse complement strand
TCACTTTTTCTTACTTTACAATCTTGACACTCAGTCATATTTACATGTTGTGGGAGACCAATCCACCCCATCCCACAAATGCTTGTGTCCCACAACCCGAAAATGCACAACACTCAAAATGACCCATTCCACTTCCACATCATGTATAATTCACATCTTACCTTTCTATACTTAGCTGATTTTTTTGAATGTGAATGTGGGACAGCCTTTCATCCCATTTACATTTTTCCCAATCCTCATGTCCCGCAACCCGCAATATTGTGTTCTCCAAAATGACTCACCTACTTCTGCGACCTGTAAAATCACCTTTTCTTATACTTAATTTATTTTACCATTACGGATGCAGGAGTCCCCCCTTCTCATGTTTTCAACTCTCCATGCATGTGTCTTGAATCGCACAATCCCACACTCATCATATTGCACTTTCCATTTCCCGCTTTGCAGCTCCATACTTAATCTTTTTTCTTCTTTTCCAACATCACATCACCATTCTCGATGGAATTTACTTTCCCTCCACTATTTCAACCACCACTTGTGTGAACCTAAATTTCGTTATTAAGTGGTGAAATTTTGTAAAGCTTTATAATAATTTCAAAATATAACTATGAAAATTAGAAACTTTTAAATAAGAGATGTAGCAGCTAGTAATCAAGGAAATACATGGTAAATTTAATAAAGAATTAAAACATCATGATGTAAAAAGGTTATATCAACAGGAGCACCATCTATTTGTAAAAAGGGAAATCAGTGTAACGACATTTCAATTACAATAAAAGACTTGTATTGTGGAGACACACTTAACACTCTTGGATGAGAAGATCATATGTTCTAATGGTCACAATATTGTAAGTGGTATTTGGCTCTTTCCCGTACATAGAAGGAAATAAACAATGTTTTGAGTTCGGGCATAGCATTGGTCGGCTATGTTCCTAGGGTGAGAGACTTCAAAGAGTTGGTTCTTTGGTGCACGGATAAGCTCAACACAGAAAGAAGAATTATTCAAATCCATGGAAAGCCACCAACCTCTTTGACTCCCTCATTATTCAATAGAATGTTATGACTCCCAAACCCTACCATGTTGTTTAAGAATGAGGAAGTCAACGAGTTTCACAATGAACACCAAGGAGGAGAAGAGCTCCTAGAGAATTATCTCACTAACCCATGATTTGATAGCAATTTTTCTCAAGTTGAGGTAAGTTATTTGAATATACATACAAATATTTTTCCTGGATCTTTTCCCAATTGATTGGACAAGAGTCCATGACCTCTTGTTGACCAAAAATTGGTCACCCCTATTTTCCCTCTCATGGAATAATAAAAAAATTGATATCATAAGAAGAAAAATTTTGAATGATTACAATTTCATTGTGTATTCTCCAATCTCATCTTATTCATGCATTTCGCATATTCAAAATCCGAGTTTGTATGCTCAAGATATCCAGGTTTTCATCAAATCAGCAAAAAGTGCTTCTTCAATATGTGGAAAAGCTATTTTTTCTTGGAATTAAGAATTCTTGGAACAATGATAATTCTCATGGAACCATGTCGTGTGTTGGAACCATGTCTTGTTCTTCGGAACCATGTACATCTCTTGAAAACCATCATTCCACACTTTGTTTATTCCTATCATTCTTCCCCTCTTTCCACTCTTAGAATTTTTCTTAAATCTCCTCTCCTTTACTATGTCTCCTCTCTTCTCTATACTTAGTCTCTTTTTCAAATTTCCTTACACTAGTCTCTTTTTCAAATTTCCTTACACTCTTCTTCTTACTCTCCATACTTAGATTTTTTACTATTCCACTCTCCTCTCCTCTCCCCATACCCACTCTTATTCCAACACTTAGACTTGTTTACTCCAACACTTATAATTATTTTAAAATCTCCCTCCCCTCTCCGTATACCTTCAATCCCCTCCCATACTTCACCTCATTATCTTCAATACTTAGCTTTTTTAATTCACTTAACACCCCTCACTCATCCCCTTTATTGGATTCACTCAAGTTATAGAGTCACAGGTTGGCGGACTCATAGGCTTACTCACCTCACCTCCCTTACCTTCCCTCACCTACAAACCCACCATGTTTCCCCAAATCGCCATGCTTCCCCAACCCAACAACCTCCTTATTCCTCCTTATTCCTCCTTCTTCCTTAATTAACCATTTAATCCTAAGTTTCTTACATGAATCCTTAACTAATGAAATATTACCACTTATCTCATGACACATGGTGATTAACTATTGGTGATACATGACAGAAACATGGCATCAAATTACTTATGACACATGGCAGGCACATGGATACACACTATTGGAGACAGATGTTATCAAATTACCTCATGACATGTGGAACTTCATGGTGACCCATCACACAATGACACATGGAAAAATGTGTAAGTTGAATCATCACCATTAGGCATTGACTGGGCATGGGTGGAGGATGACTAGTCAATCAAAATATATTAATTAATTAATTTCCTAAGGGGTCGAATTCCTAAGCCTTTATAGTCTTCCCATTTCACACATTAAGTGTATAATATAATTTATATTATATACCATTAAATATCAAAGACTCACATGCATGTGGGATATCCATTTATGAACAAAAGGTGAAATTTTTAAAGAAGGTGGATGAAATTCAAATCAAAGGCTCAGTTTGCCCCATAAACTTGATCGACTCCTACTAAGTCTTAATGTTATGGAAGTAATTTATTGACATCCAAGATTTGGAATCATGTAAAATTTACATCGTTTGAAAGGTATTTCAACAAGGAAGATGACAGAATAGGTTTCAAGGGCTAAAATTGGGCATAATATTCTCATAAATTAAAAGACTAATCAACAAGATTTTTATGGTCTGCTGATAAATCTATTTGACACCTCGACTTCACAAGATCATATATTGCGATCCAAGAATTAAAATTGTGACCAAAAGGACTAGTTGGAAATCTAAGACGATGAATATCACATCTGAGTTGGTTTCTATGGATGAAAAGTTGCATATCATATCCAAAAAACTAAAATGCAGTCCCCTCTTTAAAAGGGCAGTTAATTAAGATTGTCAAAATAAAAGTTTATTTAAAAAACTTTTATGGAAGATGAAAAATGTCCCACTTCAAGATGTGTTTGTTAATGATATGAATTAATTAAGGAGACTTTTTTGAAGAATTAATTAAAGTGGTATTTCCAAGAAGGATAAATCCCTAACTACTCAAGCATTTAGAAGAAATAGTTTTAAAAGGCAAGAAAGGACTTCATCAATTGGTTAGAAGTAGGTAATCAGAAGATCGGAACATAAATATTCAACCATTAATATGCAACCAAGGTTTTGATCAATGAATAGAGATCTTCATCTTCTCCATTCTTTTTCTTCTTATATGCCATTTTCTCAAGGCCTTTTCTTCATATTTATGAACCGAGCATAAGGTTGAGTTCTTGAGTGTTTCTATTGTATTCTTCAAATATTTTTCTTATATGATCATGGAGTATGTGATTAAAAGTGTTGTATATATGATGTTGAGCACAAAGATATTCTGATATTGAAGCTTCCCTTCAATATTTATATTGATAAAAGAATTATTTATACATTAAGATTCATCATGTTCTTAAAGAACCATTTTATGTATAAATCAAAGAAATAAAGTTGGTTTGTTGTCTAAGAATTCTTCCTAATCCAAGATATTCAAGATATATCTTTTATCCAAAGAGGTGTACCACCTCTATAAAAACATAGGGGGATTCATATCCTCGTGAAGTTGTTGTTTCGATCTTAATTGATTCAAACATCAACACCTCTATGCCAAAATAATTTTTTTATATTATTCACTTTGTTGTTCACGAAGACGTTATGATTGACTAGGTCCAAATGATTTCAAATGAGGTATCATTTCAACTAGGTGGCCTAAGAAAACAAGAAATTTTTATATGACTTCTTATTTGGTCTATGTTGTTTCCTACTGTCACATATTTGAAGACTTTCCTAGGACAAGGAATGTTGATTTCAAGGTGGAACCAGGTTTTGTCTAGTACTTAGATTTATGGAGACATAAAGCCCAATACAATTTCAACAAATTCCAAAATGGTTTCAAATCTGCATTCAAAAAATTAATTTATGGTCCTACTACATCAAGATTGTGACTAAAGGTTCCATGTTTTATTGTTGAGAAAGGAATTTTTGAAACTTTAGAGGATTTCAGTCTTTTGAGATTATTTGGATTCCTAGAGAAACCCTTATTGTTACCCTTCTATGTATCTAACCGAATCTTTTTCATCGAGGTGTGCAGATAGTATAAATATTGGGAACACATTTTGAACAAAAAAATACATAAACAATTCATTTCATTGCCATGGAGGGTAGGGGAAATAGTTGTCAAGCATATTTCCCACTTGAATTTTCTAGTCATTGGATCAACTTGATTTAAAATAAGCTCAATGTATCAAGGGTTTCAACCATAAAAACTTATTCTTTGCAAATATTTCCCTATTTGGATGTTGATCTTCATATTTTTGTAAGTTGAACAAGTTGAGGAAGGAGGAGGAGACAACTTAAATCCCCTTGAGGCCTCTACTAAAAAAAATCTGAACAATATTGAATAATCGGTAAGAAATAATGAGTGTTGCAGACAGAAGGGTAGAGAGGTAACAAGAAAGAACCCTTATTCACCCAACATTTCACAAAGAGGTACTTCTACAAAAATGAAACCTAGAATTAGTGGTCTAGAACCAAAAATAACATCCGTTGGAAATTCAGATGACGGTAGTGACAAAGATTGTTACACACCTAAATGTCACACCACCAAATTTCGCATTTAAGTGTCGTAAGTATTGTATGCACCTTACTAAGTGTCACATGCACTTTATCAAGTGTTGTATGCACCTTACTATGTGTTGCATGCACTTTATTAAGTGTCGCAACTTTGACACCATGGAAGAACATTTGTCATAATGTGGAGGAGAAAAAATCATCATGAGAAGGTTGAAACAATGCCTTTTACCTTGAGATTTTGACCATTTTTTAAGCTAAACGCTCTCTTTCGCATGTATAGGGAGCATTGAACTCTTGCCAACGCTCCCATGCCCATGTATAGGGAGCATTGTCAATTCCCTGTGCTCAATGTTGGGGGAGCGTTGAAGTGGTTAGAGGTAGTTATGGCTATCCCAAATTATTCTAAGGATTAGTTCTAAGAAGATGAGGTCAAGTATTCGAGTCATATATCATGGCCCCATCTTAGGTAAACTCAATATCCATGAGACAAGTTATGTACCAACTTATGGATCTAAATCCTCAACCATTTCCCAAAATACTTCATGGTGGTTAAGCCTCTAAATCCTATATAATGAGGGAATTCCAAGGTAAAAAAGGAGGAGAATCCATGAGAGCATCAAAATTTTGATCTTGAGATATTCAGGAGAGGACTAGATAAGAGCACTTGGAGGAGTTGTTGCAATGTCAACATTGGACTGTAAGTGATTCACTATGTCTTTCCATTAATACATAACTTGGCTTATTCCCGTCATGTTTTGTGTCATTGCCTCATGCATGTCTATTGTTGTGAGATTCATCATGGATAGATATATTTTCACTTGAAAATCTAATGTAGAGGAAGGTGGTTTTACTTTTTTCTTTGCAGGTATTTTCTTGCACCTAGGAGGTTGGTCAACAAGGTCAAGGGATGAAGTAGCGAGGAAAATCGACGTAAGATGGTAAGTCACCCATCTCTGTATTCTCATCTGATTGTTGAAATAGGTGATCCAAAAAGTATCCAAAGAAGGATAAGAAAAAATCATAACTCAAAGAGGCAACTCAGGATGCTCAGAATGGCTTCAGTAGATAGAGAAAGGGAAAAAATTAAAGGTTCCTAAAACTCAGTGAAAATGACACGATCGGGAAGATCACATCGGAATATTTCTAATGGCGCAAACGGATCATCAAACAGATTTATGGATTGAAAGATATTTGTGGTCAAAGTTTGGTAAACCTAGCCCAGTCAGCAGGGGATGAGTTAGCATTCATACTACTGATGTCATCATTTGTATAGTAAACATGGTAGGAGAAAAAAGGTGACACATGGCATGCTGACATTAGCATGACATCATCATGGTGACATGGCAGCACCAGAGGCTGCCACGTGTCACCCAATTTTGGCATTTTAGATCGATCTGTGGACCAATCGGATCGTGCGACGTGGTAGTTCATATAGTCTGTATGCTGACATGGAATGATTATGTGGCATGATGAATTGGAAGAGGATGACATGGTGCAGTGAGAGGTTTCCACGTGGCCCAATTAGAGGCTTCCATGTGGTAGGCAGGAAAAGCTCAATGACAATCCGTGAGTGAAATTTGAAAAAAAATATAGTTTGATGGGTCTGCCAAATCTGGCGGACCACACCAAACTTAGCCACAGTTAATCATTGGGATATGGATATATCTCCTCTACTAAACTAGCAAAGAAAACGTTGTTATATATATATATATATAACCATCGTCGTAAACAATATTTAAAATGTGAATCTGCCCACCACCAGGGGGGAGAGGTGCACATATGGTATGGTCGCTTGGGCATGGAAAATGATGTAGACCAGTATGTTAGCACTATAAGTCACTCTCCAATTGCAGAGAGAGTAATCCTAGTACCCATCAGTTTGTATGTCACAAATAATTTTAAAGAGGTCAAATGAGTGCAAACTCAAGATGATATCACTTTAACTCAAAAAACTAGACTGGTATGCACAGGCAAGGGAGGTCTTGATCAAATTCGGTCAGTAAGTTGGATTAAAGGATAATAGAAGGAATACTTGGTAAGGAGAATGTAAAGGTATGCTATGGACATCAGGTCTTCAAGTAGCCTAAGGAGGAAAAACTCAAACACAAGATCCTCTTGGATTCAAAGTTTCAGACACTGAAGTATATTTAATAAACACAGTCATAATAGCACAATGATCAAACATGCATCATGATGCAGCTACAACAAATCGACTGGATCATCCATGCCCGAGCTCTTCAGTGTGAGAGGGAAAAAGATAACAAAACGAAATGATTAAAACTGGTCACAATACTATTGAAATCAAACCTTCATAACAACAGCATACTACCCTCGACTGGATCCTCCATGCCCGAGTGTTCTAACACAACTTTACAGAGAGATGGAAAGAAGCTGACTTATATTAAACAAGAAATCTCAAATCATATTACATATCAGATAACCATATCTTTTATCAAAGATTTACAATGCAAGAGCTTAGCTCAACCATCGACCATCCCAAAATATCCTAATGGATCCATGCTAAAACCTTTGATTTGTGAAACTGTGAATCCTTAGATCTGGTGCCATGACTCCCTCTGAATCGGATGGTTCCTGCTGATTTTCAGGTTTCGGTACGGACCTGCAGATGAGACGACTTGTTGACAGTCCTTTTGAGATTTCCATTTATGGGGGAAACGATGTTCAACCACTGCTCCCCAACTTCATTAACTATCTTTCTCAGAGTTTGGATAGGCCTGAGTCAACTCGGCACCTGGAAACATGATGGCCTTACCCTACTCTTGGCCATATGGATCTACGTTTGATGCTGACGAGGATCTGGTGCAAATGGCATGAAAGTTGACTAGACGACGACCAAGCGGGATGTTGTGGTAAAAAACGACAACTGAGAATACACGGGCATCAACATGCAGGAGCTGAGGTGGAAGAATGAGGATGTATTAACAATAGGCTCCATGGGGGATAGAGTCCTCCCTGCGAGGCTCTAAGAACTCTTTTTGCAGTTTCAGTGCCTTAGTATTGGGCTATGGAGTCATTCTTGAAAACATCCTTCTGAGGAATCCAGGATGACCTGCACACTATTATGCTTATAGACATAAAGAAAACACACCTTCTCCTAATAGATATTATTTATGTACAAAAACCTAAGCTAACTAATTTTTACAAGGCGTTAGGTGAAAGAAAACTTCCACCATAGCCACCCAAACTGTCTGGTAATATGATCATTTTCTTTACTGCAAATAATCCACAAAAGGATAAGGAAGTATGACAGAAAAATGAGGACATGTCTTGGAACACTGAATATACCCCCAAATGATGATAAGGTGAATAAATCTGTAAGCTCCAATGCTTTTGGAAAACATAGCTCCATATATGATTCCACAGGGTCACAAAATTTATAATAAGGGGAGCTCAATTGGTAAGAAATTAACTCATGTCCTTTATTGTGGCTCACCCATCGTGTGATGTTCTCAGAGTGCACAGGTGGGTGGAGAGATAATGTAGGCTGGCTAATACCAGGTCATACCTGCTCAATTACAGGTTCTAGACAGGAGATAAACTGCCCACTACGCTCCTCCTTTACATGATGCTCTATGTTTTCTGCAAGTCTAGGATAGTTGATTTCCACCCGATGTTTTTCCTTAATTAATAAATGAAAATGCTCTATAGTGTGGCATTGGAAACCTTTCATAACACCATACTCGCCTCTGAGTATTGGTGAAGTAATGCAATTTGAAAATTTCAGAAAATTTAAAATGTATGACTCCATGTATATGGCCACAAGATCATGAATAATGCAACAGAATATTGGTTGCTTTAGAAGACCAAGCTGCTCCTCTGTAAAATTCTCTATGTTTGAAAATAAATTCCCTCCTTGTTATTTTGAAACCAATTCTTGATCATCAACATTTTTCGTCTCTTCATAAGAATGGTCACAAAATAAAGGTGCAACGGGATTTAGAACATCATAAATATGATCAGCCAAGAACATACAGTTATCTATGCAATCAACCACTGCTACATGCTCAAAATGTTCTAGAAACTGATCATAAGATTGATATGCATTCCTGCCCATAGAAAAATATGCAAATGTTGAAGAACCTGATTCCAACTGTGAATCATACCTACTTCCTTGTTGTTGCTCCAGATCTGATTCATATTCACTGTCTTCTTGCTCAGAATTTGAAACAGATTGACAGAGTTCTTTCTCATGTACATGAAATTTTTTTAGATATGCCTTCCTATGAACCCACTTGCTAGCCTTGATGTTCTCTTCGACCTCTACAACATCTTCAAATAGATATCTTAACGATGAATATTTCCTTTCTCTCAGGAGAATGACAAGCTATGGATGTTGATCCATGACATAGTACACCATGGCAGTAGTCTCTATGGGTCTGATATCCATAGGAATACTATGATAAATGTTGTAAAACCTCCTATTGAATATAGCCAAGGATTCCTCTTCCCCTCTCCTCAAGGAATTAAAATCAAACCAATATTTATCAAGGGATTTGTTCTCACCCCGACACTTTAAAAAAGCATGGCATATTTCGGTCCAGTCACCAATAGAACCAGCCTCCATACATCTAAACCACACAACAACATATCCAAACATGAAATGTGAGAAAAGCCTCATGGTAACATCATCATGAACAATCTCAAACTGATAAATAAAGTTCTCAAAGGACCCCAAGTGCCTCTCATCTATAACATGATCCTCCCCAAAAAACTAAGGAAGATACTCAAAGGAATCAATAGGATAAGGGTTAAGGCGATATGGAAGCCTCAGAGGTTTAAACAACTTATTTATGATTTTAATTTGAGAATAAGTGGCTGATCATGACGATTAACGAGTTGATGGCAAGGCTTTGCAGGAATAATGGAGGGTAATGAGATTTGAGAAGACTGTGAATTATTTTCAACCTCCTCAAGGCTACAAGGGTGATCAATTTTGAGAGGAGATGCAATATAGATATCACTTTTATGAATAGGTTGAGGTGAAGACATCGGATCGACATCTACAACACAAGAAGAGGGCATGTCTTCTTCTTCCAAGGATGGATGAATGAAGGAAGGATTACTGTCATCTAAATATACAAAGCAAAGGATAATCCTCTTTATATGTGAAGGGAAAGAGACAAATGAGTTGATAAAGAAGAACAGTACTTCATGAAGAAAATTCATAGACTGATACCTAGTCTTTCCCTTCGGTATGGTCATTTTTCTGTCAACAGGATCCTCCCCAGTGGAGTCTTTGATGGTGGAGTCTCCAGGTGCAAGCTGCAATCTTCAATAGTTATGATATCTGATGCACCTTCAGAATCAAAAGCTCTTTGTCGTTCTCTCAGGGAAGATATCTTCACTTTCGTCCCCGGCAATGGCGCTAGAAATTTTAGAACTAGAAGTCACTCTCCGATTGCAGAGAGAGTAACCCCAGTACCCATCAATTTGTATGTCACAAATAATTTTAAAGAGGTCAAATGGGTGCAAACTCTAGATGATATTGATTTAACTCAGAAAACTGGATTGGTATGCACAGGCAAGTGAGGTCTTGATCAACTTCATTCAATCAGTTGGATTAAAGGTGAATAGAAGGAAGACTTGGTGAGTAGAATGTAGAGGTATGCTATGGACATTAGGTCTTCCAAGAGCCTAAGGAGGAAAAAATCAAATAAAAGATCCTCTTGGATTCATAACAACACAATGATCAAGCATACATCACGATGCAGCTACAACAAATTGACTGGATCATCCATGCCTAAGCTCTTCAGTGTGAGAGGGAAAAAGATAACAAAAAAAACTCATTAAAATTGGCCACAATATTGTTGAAATCAAACCTTAATAACAACAACATATGACCCTTGATTGGATTCTCCATGCCTGAGTGTTCTAACACAGCTTTTACAGAGATATGGAAAGAAGTTGACTTATATTAAACAGGATATCTCAAATCATATTACATAATAGATAACCAGAGATTTTATCAAAGATTTACAATGCGGGATCTTAGGTCAACCATCAACCATCCCAAAATATCCTAATGACTCCATGCTAAAACCTTCGATTTGCGAAACCGTGAATCCTTGGATTTGGTGTCATGTGTCCCTCTGAATCGGATGGTTCCTATTGATTTTCGGGTTTCATGAGGGACCTCTAGACGAGACGACTTGCTAATAGTCCTTTTGAGCTTTCCATTTATGGGGAAAACGATGTTCAACCATCACTCCCCAACTTCATTAAATGTCTTTCTCAGGGTTCAGATAGGCATGAGTCAACTCGGCACCTGGAAACGTGACGGACTTACCTTGCTCTTGGCCATCTGGGCCTGCATTGGATGCTGACAAGGATCTAGCACAAATGGCATGAAAGTTGACTGGACGGCGAACAGGACAGAGGCTATGGTGACAAAACAACGACTAAGAATACGTGAGCGTCAACATGCGGGAGCTGAGGCGAAAGAACAAGGATATGTGTTAACACAAGAATTAATGTAGGTTGCAGAGAGGGCACAGAAACCAAGACGAATTTATTCTTGGGCCTGGGAGTGCCTGAGTTGGATCGAGGCATGGAGACAATCATTTTTGGGTAATTCAGCGCCATGAATTCAGTGGTGCTGATTGTTTTTTGATCTGAGCATTATTTCTGCAACTTGATTTCAGAATGAGGTATACTTATGTATTTTACCAAATTCGTTTGTTGATTTAATGAAAGAGTCTACCCATTTGAGAGGAGGACCCGGAGATGTATTCCACTAGGGATGAACTATTTTATCAAGTTTTTTTGTTCATATTTGATGCTTATGTCTCTTCATTTTTTAGTTTTTCCTTCTTTAATGGTGCACTTTAATTTATGCTCATTTAATGCAATTCTTTATAAGTCACTCGATGAAAATATCCTAGATCATGCTGGTATCAGAGTGGTCATCTTTGAATTGAATTGTTCAGTGTGAATGCTTACTAAGGCCAAGTATAATCAAGGTGAAGGAAGTCTTAATATTTTCAATCTCGAAGTTGGTCGTGCATCCCGAACGAAGAAAATGGGAGAAGAGGACAAGCATGTTGAACAAGAGAAAAACTTTCACATGGTCTTTTATCACATGTCACAAATGGTGGAACAAATGTATGGATATTATGAGAAGAGGATGAATAAGAAAGGGAATAAAAAGGAATCACATGCAGATGATGATGCTTCAGTAAACCAAGGGGCTGGAGGAGATCCTCCCAAGCCTTTGTGTTCACCTTCAAGTTCTAGTTCTTCTTCCTCGAAGCATTCTCATCATTCTATCCATAAATCCTCTTTTAAGCAACCATTATTAAAGCTTGATGTAAAATTTTCTAGACCTATGCTTAATAGAGATGCTAAGCCTGAAAATATAGATAATTGGATCCAACAGGTTGAAGTGTATTGTCGTGTTCAACATATTGATGAAGAAGAAGTTAAAGTGAAACTAACTTCTCTTTGGTTGGAAGGAACCGCTCTCGTATGGTGGAGGAGAAATCTTCAGGACAAAAGTAAGTGTGGTAATATTCTTTCCTCATGATAAGAATTTAAATCAACGATAAGGAAGCAATTTTATCCATTAGGGAATTTACATAAAGCAATGATGGAATGGAAAACTTTAAGGAAAATTAAAGGTCAAATTCTACAAAGTTTCACAGAAGAATTTAGGAAGAAATATCTTGCATTGAACATTCCTTTGGATTCTTATGAAACTTTATTGAAGTATATTGGTGCACTTCACAGTTATATTCATCATACTTTGCTCTTATTTAACCCCACTAGTCTTGACGAAGTTTTTGTGTAAGCCACTCACATTGAGAACGGGGAGAAGCATGTTCAAGAAGATCCCATGAAGAAACCTTCCAATCTCCCACATAAAACTTTTAAGAAGTTTAAAAGGAAGGAAAAGAAGACCTCCACAATGATGAGACAAGGAGGAAAGTCATCTTGCACTCATTGCAAGAAAAGCAGTCACAATTAAGAACATTGTTAACTGCATCCAGAAAAGAAACCAAAATAGTTCGGTGGAAAGGGAAAGAAAAAAATTGTTGCTATAGTGAAACAAGATCCTGGTTCTGATTCAGGAGATGAAGGAAAGATCACAATAGTTGGAGTACAAGGTAAATATTCCCTTCATTCTAGTTCAAGTTCCAATAATTAATCTCATGATGATGAACGAAAGAGGAATGAATTATTTCACATAAGAGTTGTATCTAAACATACTAAGATAGATACATTATTTGATCTTGAAATGAAACCACATATGAAGCCTTATCCTCTTGGTTGGGTATGTGATAAAGAAAAACTTAATGTCACCAAACAATGTAGGGTCAGATTTTCTATTGCTTCAAAATTGATTGATGAAGTGGATTTGGATGTTGTACCACTTGATATATGTGGCATAGTGTTGGGAAGTACTTATCTTTATGATAGAAAA
>SNQJ01S0245354.1:6235-19436 GCA_010110895.2 Picea sitchensis | reverse complement strand
ATTGCAATGAGGAGTACTGGTTTAATGAATTAGTAATTAATTGAAGGTTCATGTTGATAGAATGGCAAGAATACGTATTAGTTTAATGCATTAGTAATATCATTAATTGAATATTAATGTCGGTAGAACTGCAATGATAATGATTTGTTTAATTGCAACAGTACTATTATTAATTGAAATGTAAATGTGGTTGAATTACGATGTGGAGTAATTGTATAATGGCAATGTTAATAAGGATGCTTTAGTGGCAATGTTAAATTCGTTAAATGAATGTTCGTGATGATGCTTAGATCGCAATGATATTATTGGCCTAATTTGAAGTTATTGGATGTAACTTAGGATAAGGTCCTTGTCTGTTAATAATAAGTATTGGAACAATCGGTCTTGATCGAAGTCTTCGGTTCCCCATGGAGGTTGGTCGATTTGAGTCCTCCTGACTTTTGTCTCCCGTAGAGGTCGTGTCGTCCCTGATCTCGTAGTACTTGGTGTTTTGTATTGCGTAGGCTATCCGTGTCGGGCGGGATGTAGAATCCTCTTGTAGCTTAGTATTTGTGTCTGTGTGTAATCCGGTGGAAGGAATCCAAGAATGTATTATTTAATGCATTAGTAATATCATTAATTGAATATTAATGTCGGTAGAACTGCAATGATAATGAATTTTTTAATTGCAACAGTACTATTATTAATTGAAATGTAAATGGGGTTGAATTGTGATGTGGAGTAATTGTATAATGGCAATGTTAATAAGGATGCTTTAGTGGCAATGTTAAATTCGTTAAATGAATGTCCGTGACGATGCTTAGATCGCAATGATATTATTGGCCTAATTTGAAGTTATTGGATGTACCTTAGGATAAGGTCCTTGTCTGTTAATAAGTCTTCTGTTCCCCATGGAGGTTGGTCGATTTGATTCCTCCTGACTTGTCTCTCCCGTAGAGGTCGTGGCCGCCCCTGACTTCGCAGTAATTCTGGTGTTTTGTAATATGAGGTTGTCCGTGTCGGGCTGGGATGTAGACTCCTCCAGAGTTTAGTATTTGCATCTGCAGGTAATCCCAAGTGGAAGGAATCCAATGCTCTATCAAGAGTCTCGGGTTGTTTAAAGGCACGCTTCCACTCTGCGACACATCTGCATCAGTAGTCTCGGCTGTTTAAAGGCAAATTTCCACTACTGTGACTCTACCATCAGATTCCTTCTTTCTCGCGGGATGCGATCGCCTAACCCCTCGGGGTCCTGCCTCCGCCATACCAAGTAGTTCGCCTCCCTGTTTGGGGGCGTGCTTCTGCCATGTTCTAAGGATATGTCGGTCATCTAATTGTGTTCGTCTTACTTGCTTTGTTGGTTCGAAAGTGTTGACATAGAGTCGTAGGGGTTGTTTCCTTCTACACGCCGCACACACTTAACTCTACAAACAAAAAAAAAAATCACCGGTTGACTGAGTAGATGTGCTTAGCTAGGAGGGTTGTTACATGTGTCCCCTGTAAGAATAAAGTCAAAATGCAATGCAAAACGAAAATTGAAAGATACATGTAAGAAACTCCAAAAATGTTAATTTATAAATCAAAACTACATTGTATAAGCACTTTTTGAAAATAGAAACTACTTGTATTTGTATATAACAAAATCATTTCTCTAAATATAATATAATATATTTGGTGGAGGAAAATTTTCAAAATCAATTTTCATAATAAAATTTAAGATAGTCATGATTGCTCTTTACATAGAGAAGAAATCATGGTTGCCTACTATAAAATCAATATCATAGAGAACAAATTTCAACATGAATTAAACTAGGATTTCTTTTAATAAAAGAAAAAATGAAAAATATTACTCAAATAGTAAAATTTTGATAGTATCTAAAATTAGTTTATCTATGAATAATTTCTAATTTTCATTATCTTCCTCTTGTTATTTTTCACATTTTCATTCCATGTTTAGTATTTTAGGACAAATAGTAGTAATAAATAAATCTAGTGATATATAAATAAATAAATTATTGAAATACAAATTTACAAAAAACTATAGATACTTTAAAAGTGTTCTATAGAAATTAGATTTACATTAAATAGTAGTAATAAATAAATAAATTATTGAAATACACAAAATTTATGTTCTATGGATACTTTAAAAGTGTTATAGAACTTGGATTTAAGTAAGAAGTTCCTCCAAGATATTTGTAAGCTGTGTATTCATCAAAAACATCAATTACTCCCTATGAATAGTTGAATCATTGATTGATTCTCTTCATCATAGATAATTATAAAAGGACAAAAAAACACAATATTAGAGTGTCAAGGAAAAAAAAAGAAGAGTTGGAACTAATATCAAGGTAGTAGTTAGACTGAGCCTTTATATATTTCAAAGATAATAACTTAAAAAATAAAATATTTATTTTATGAATGATATATAATAATAATCTAATTTGCAAATTATTGGATTACACTAAATTTAGTAATTCAAATAATAGTAATTTGGAATATATTCTAAAATATTTAATGTAAATTTCCTAAAAAAAAAAATTTTTTTTTTTTTTTTTTCTAAGTTAAAATATACAAAAAATGAAATATTTAATCTTAAAACAAGTCCAAAGTCACATAAGTTGATTGAAAGAGGAAAGTAAAACAATGAACATTAATAAGATGATTGAAAAGGAAAATAAAGATTAATGAAGTTTGATATTTTGTGAGATGAACACCTAAATGTGATGGATGTAATTTCATAGGAAAAATAGCAACCATCTTTCTTTATGTGTTTCTTGTAGCATTTAGATTGATCCGGGGAAGGATCTTTATGATTGTGGTTGAGTTTTAAACTTGCATGAATTCATATTAACCATTGAGATTTTTAATGAAAGAATGAGGAAAGAAGAGGATTATATCAGTCAAATAAACATATGCAGATCTTAAACAATAATGAACAGCAAAACCATAAGAACTAGGGTTGGATAACCTGAAATTGGCACAATGTTTGCCTCTAATGCCTCCCGCCTTTCCTGTGGGGAGGCTTTATTTATTCTCAATGCTTGCAAGGTCAAAAGTACATCAAATGGATTCATACTGATCTCACTATGTTATGCTCGACCTCAGAAATCCAAGGCAATTGACGGCATTGAAAAAGGCTGAGTATAGCCCCCAGAAATGGCCTCCACAATTCCCCTAATTCGCTGGCTTTCTCTACATAAATAACACTGTTCTGCTTCAACTCGTGCATCAATTCGACCTCCTGGTGCAGTGGTAAATCTTTTGGTTTAATAATGTGAGGTTGTGGGATCGAATCCCAACAACCCACGATTTCTTGGCTTAAAATCTGCAAATATACCATGATTTATGGCATGAAATGGCTAAAATAACAATTAACCAAAGTTTTAAGCCAAAATATATGGCGCGCACATATTACAACAACACATATATATGGTTCGTGGCTAAAATATATGATAGCAGTTTTGTTTTATAAGATTTCCGATCCACCTTTACCATAAACTCGTGGCATATACTATAAGTTTCACACCATAGTGATATGGCCTTTAATATAGTTCCTTTTTATATGGTTGTTCAACCATATATAACACCGTGGCATGAACTATGAAATGGGAACATATTATATGGTTATAAATAACCATATATATATACATTACACCTTTAAACTTTGATTTGACACGAATTATTTGGAATTCGAATCTCATGATATGTGGTTTATAAAACTTTGAAATGGGTTTCCTTATATAAAATAAACCATATCATATTTTAAACCAATCCACTTTAAAACCACTTTAATGATTTCATGGGTGATTTAATCTTTAAATGGCTTATTTGTAATATAATTCTTAACCACTTTATTTCAGTCAGATGTCAAGTGTCCACATAGAACTTTGCCACTTGTCACTTATGCACCCTGCCATGTGTCACCTCCAAAAAGTGCCACGTCACTCTTTGACTATTGAATTTTTGCTTGTTTGAAAACTTCCAAATGCTTTATAACTTCTACATACGAAGCCCGCTTGACATACAAGTGAACCCAACAAAACTTTGAATAGATAATATGAAGGAGGTGCTTCTAGAATATGATAGTGTAAGATTAAATAAAAAAATAGAATTGTCAAAATCAAATGTCACTTGAATTCAATTTAAATTATTTTATAATCCATTTTTAATCCATTTTCTAGAATATTATATGAGTTGAATGTACTTGTGATCCCAATCACACTTTATTCAAAAGAAATTAACACATGAAATTAAATAATAATGGCCTTATAACATCTAACTATTAACTATTATCATAACAAACAAACATCAATAACTTAATCCTCACAATCATCAAATGAATTGACATTTCCAATTTGAACTCATCTAAAAATAATAACAAAAATATTATTTTTATTTTTATTTATAAATAAACAATTTCTTTCTCCCTTGACTTGTAAAAAATAAAAATTACTAAACATCTAGAAATTCTAAGCTTCTACAAAAGGACATTTAATTTCATTGTCCGCTCACTTGTTAAAAAAAAAAAAAAACTAGGTATCTAAATATTCTAAGCAAAAGCACATTTGATAACTAACCCTTGATATTAAAAAAGGAATTATACAGCATAAGAGACAGAAATGGATATAATATCCTCGACAAACCAAATAGTGTTTTAATGAATATAAATTTATTTTATTTAATAAAATAATGTGTTCGGTTGTGGTTGAGATTAGTTGGTTTTAAAAACACATTTTCATAATAAATTCATAGTTAATCAAGTTTTAAAAGTTAATTCTCAATATTTTGAAACTCAAATGTAAACTAAACTTCATTGAATGGAAACTTATTTTAGACATCAGAGAGGATTCCGGGATGGTTTTGATTTTAGTCGATTGGAATTCATAAATTTGAACCTAATAATAATTTTAAAGCAGCATTCGATCAAATTTAAGAAATAAGGATTTAGGCCAAATTAACTGAAGAATTCGAATGCGAAGACTGATCAGTGAGCGTGTGAATAGACTCCTCCATCGTGTGAGCGTGTGAATAGGGCTGATCAGTGAGCGAGTAAATACTTTCAATTAAACGATGTGATTTAAAATTAATTATAATTATTATTCATTAATCATCATTATTATTGTCACAACTCTAAAGGATACCCCATCAGATCATGCAATCATTCGGGCCGAGGGCGCAGGACAATCGCGACAGTTCTTATTTTGTTACTTGGCATACCAAAAATACTGCTCGACTATGCCTCTTCACCTAGAGCATACCCATATACGTTTTGTTCTAGGCTAGCTAATGAAGTCACACTCCTACTTAGCAAAAATCCCTGTTTACTGACAATCGCTAACAAAGTTTAACACTTAGTATTATTTAAGCATGCATCCATGAACATAAGAATCCAAGAGAACAATTGTAGAACAAAACAAAAGACAAACACAATAGTGCGAGGGACAAACCATGCCTAACATCCATCTAAGTCTTTGTTATTGCAAAATAGGTACAATATGAGCAATATTGGCTCAACTTAAGCAGCCTAGCAAAGTCACATGACCTGCCTCACCTCACCAAGACACCATATACATATCCATCACACTAAGAATCTATGTAGCAATTGTCTTGTAAATCTCTTGCGGTGCACCTCAGACGTACTATCCCTTCATTTCTGGAGAAATTTACCAAGCTAACAAAGATTTTGTTTTTGCCTCACACATGCCTCCAAACACCTGCATTTTTAGACTTCCCCAAAATGTACAACTCTTGGCTACTTGTCTTCCATCTTGTAAACTCTGCCTTAGTTTGTTGCCTCAGACTTGCCTTGGATTTTTTCTCCAAATCTCTTTCCCAAAGTGCTCTTTGTTTTCCTTTGGTTGTGCGCCCTTATTTTTATATGGACTTCAAGAGTCACTTGTGTGAACATCACATCTCTTTGGTTCGTCAGGCCCTCGTAAATCCACACTCAACCGTAATGACTCACCCTTTGCGGGACCCAATGTGCCCATCTCCAAGCCTATGCGCCATCATCAATCGTTCATCTCTTGGACAGATGCATCCTGTCGCTGGGCACACACCCCTTGCCTTTGTGTGCCTTTTCTCGTAGCGTCGACGTCAGACTCCTCGTCGACAAAAATCGACACAGGTCATACAACCTATTTGGTGTGCCCATGTTGCCGAGGAAAGATGAATCCACTCGAAAGATGTTCCTTAAGTTCCACCCTGCCTAAACACAACCTATCTGCCGCCAATCATTCTAAGGCAAGCAAGGTGTGTTTCCCCGGTGCTGCATGTCACACTCCAAACATCTTCTTCATTCACCCAATCACTTCCTTCCTGCTCTTCACCCGCTCCATTCTGCTGAATCTTCCAAAGGAGCCGCATATTGTCACACACACGAAGAGACCAGACGACAGGCACCATTTATTGACTATCCATTGTTTAATAGATGATCCTCTAAATTTTAAAATTGGTTGGGTGATCAATCCAACTATTGTGTCTTTTTCTAAAGAATGCATGTCTCCACACCCAACAAACTATTTTTTGTCTGCCTCATCATCATCATGTCCAACTCCTCTTGGTCTTGTTGAGTCACCCACTACAGCCTCAACCTATTATACTCAGTTAGTCGAACCCCTTCAATTCTAGACAAGGTCTTGCCCCTTGCCACAGTTTGAGTAAGTCAATGCCTTCACATAGAAATTTCATTCTAGGTTATCAGCCAACCCGGATGAAGTATTTTTTGTGGTGCCAAGAAACCAAGTGAGAAACATCGCAGTGTTGCACTCCAAGAGGTGTACGATCACAAGGCACATTGTGGGGACATGACAATTATCATATTAAAATTATGTATATATATATATATATATATCACAAATACTAGGAAATTTTTTTATTAATAAAAGTCTATTCAAATCTCACAAATAAGCAGCATAAAGGAGGTTGCTCGCTAATTAAAAGAGCTTCAAAAGGCCCATTGAGATATTCTCATTTAACCACTTGTCATTGGCTTATAAAAATATAGATATCCAAAGGAAAATTATGAAACAACTGAACCTAGGTAAGCAATTACATCTAGGACTCATGTTGGGCACATCAGGCCCGCCATGAGTCCTTTACTTTCAATCGCTCTAGCATCGATTAAAGGATGGGACATTGAGGACGTGCATTGATTACAGAGCGCTCACTAAGAAAATGATCAAGAATCGATACCCCATTCCACGCATAGATGATCTGATGGATGAGTTACACGGGGCAGTCTTCTTCACTAAGATTGATCTAGCCTCAGGATACCATCAAATCAATATCGTGGCGATTACTGAGGTGCCATTGATTCGTGCCATTTTGATAGTTTGAGCCTTTGTCGCTGGCCTAATGAATCAATGCACCGACCAATTTCCAGTCTTGCATGACTCACTTGTTTAGAGTGTAGTTGAGGAAGTATGTTCTGTTATTCTTCGACGATATAGTTTATCTACAACAAGACATGGGATGAGCATCTAGCACATTTGGGGAGGTCTTGATATTGTAGCATGTCACTATATCTTAAGTGAATCCAAATGTGAATTTGGTAATGAGAGGAACCACTACCTGGGGCATATCATCAGTGGGAAAGGAGTACAGGTTCATCAGGAAAATATCAGGGCCATTTGACGGGCTAACGCCTGCAACCCCTCACATAACTAAAAGGATTCTTTGGGTTGGTGCAATTACACAAAGTGCTGAGACTCGAGAGCACCACTCAAATACTTGAACAAGAAGGGTTCTTTTCACTAGACAGAGGACTCACAATAGACATTCGACAAAAATGAAAGTTATGTTTACCATGCGTCCCACGCAGCCTAGACTTCTCGCCGTTGTACTGCTTTGTCTTAGAGGCGATGCACGAGGGTGGCATTGAGCAATTTTGATGGCCACCAACAGAAAGCTCTTGAGATAAGGAATCTCAATGTACTGGTGAGACTCTATCTGGCTATATGATAAGGAAATGCTAGCTATCATGCATGCTTTAACCAAATTCAAAGATTCGTAGACAACAGACGGTAGTAAAGACTGATCATATCAGCCTCAAGTATTTGGTAGATCAGAGTGATTCCATTTAGAGACAACAAAATCGTCTCAAGATCCAGTTCGACTTTGACATTGAGGCCACAAGCGCGAACATTCCTACCATGCCTTGTCTAGGAGGCCAACAAGATGTTTGATGATGCGCCATCAAAAGGATTGCTTCATTTGTTGGTGAGCACCTGTGAGGTGATGCATCATGATGGTTGATAGGTACCAAGTTCTTGATGACATCATTTTCACAAGGACCTGATCTAACTTCATCATCTGCATTCCACCCCGGCGGGGAAATTTTTGAAGGTGTGTCATGATTCTCCAACAACAGGGCATCAGGGGTACCTCAAAACATAGGCGCATCAGCAGAGAATCATGGAAGGGCCCCAAGGATTATGTGTTGAAACATATATAGGAGTGCACGACTTGCCAGCAGAACAAGCCCGAGCAGACACACCCCACAAGGATACTACAACCTCTACCCATTCCAAAGAAGAAATGGGAGAGCTTTTCTATGGACTTCATTACAGGACTTCCTTTGGAGGCAAGGAAGAGATTGTATATTTGTGGTGGTCAGCAGACTGAGAAAATTTTCACATTTCTTTTCCATTCCTACTGCACTCACAAGGCCATACAGGTAGCAGAGTTGCTTTTCAAGGAGGTATTCTGGTTGAATGGTTTACCCAGGAAAATAGTCAATTATAGAGATGGGTACTTCATCAACATTTCAAGCAAGGAGGTTGTCTAGCTCGACAGGAACAAAGATACCTACAAGTACCATCAACATACCACCCATAGATAGATGGATATATAGATCACAAAATGGGTGGAGGCACCGAAACGGGGCTGCAACGCACTTGGGTTAGATGGTTACACATGGGTGAGTATTGTTACAACACAACTTACCATGGCGTCCATCGATGTCAATCGCTCGTGGCATTGTATGGGTATGATGCACCCTCCTTTGTGGAGACTATTTTTTCAGGACAACAGGGTCCCGAGGGCCAAAGACCAGGTGGAGGAGATTTAGAGGATTCTAAGTTCAGTGAGGGAGAAGGTGATGACTCAAAACCAAATAAAATATGTGCAGGACCCACAGCTCATGCATTTTTGAGGTAGGGATTTGGTTTTTCTATGACATGTAACCATAAGCTGCATTAACCTCCTTAGTGAGGATGGCTACAGGAAGCCAGCCAAAGTTTTAAGTGGGCCATGCAGTCATCGAAGATAGTGAGGGGTGGTGCATAATGCAGATAGATCTACCGTGAGGGTAGCAGATCTATAACATTTTTCACGCTCTTTCCTTAATAATATGTTGTGGGACAACATATTATTATTTCAGAGGAGTTTCCACCCTTTGATGAGGAGGGCCAGTTGGATCTAGTGCCAGTGATGGTAGGAGCAGAGAGAGTAGGGTGATCGGGGAGTGCTTGGTTAGATGGTGGAGGGGTCCCTAGTGGAGGATGCCACATGGGAGGGAGAGCACATTTTGTAGCCACCCAGATTGATGTTGCTTGAGGACAAGTACCCCTCAAAGGAGTGAATTGTGACACCCCATTCCCAGTAGTAGGTTAGTAGGGAGTGGCTTAGTAGCCTACATGTTCCCGTAGACTAAATTCAAGCACAAATAAAACAAGATGGAGAAATGAGGATGATTTGGTGACTAAACGATGAATTAAGTCGAAATCTTAGAAAAGTCACTTCTAAGTTTCTAACCCCAACGTAAGAATTAGAATGAAAAGGAGATAAAGGGGACTTAATTAATTAATGGTTCACCTTAGGAGGAAAAAGAGGCTAGCTTAAGTGAGGTCAATGTTGAATTATATCGAGAAGGGTATAAATAAAGGACTTTGACTTTCGAATTCTGCCTATTATACCATTATACTTGATGTTTGAGAGTTCCCCAGAGGAGGTGCGAGACCACTCTCACAGCCAGGGATTTCTGGAGGAATCCACCACCCTTGATCTGTTTCGGGGTTGAGAGACACACCCCAGCCTGTCGGAGATACCCATCTAGTTATGCAGCGTGCAACTCAACCAAGCTCCATGGAAGGTTTGTGGAGATGCATGAGGGCATAGATTAGATTGTAGTTTCCTTCCAAAACAAGGCGTTGATATCCAACCAAGGTGCTTAGATTGAGATACTTTCCATCAGATTCTTACGGTGGAATCCTTCATAGTGCACCATTCATCCAACCATTGAAAGGAAACTCTTCTGAATAGTATACTTTAAAGTGTAAAAGGCAAAAATATTAGAGAAAGGATTTTGGGAAACCCTTCCTCACCCGCTTTGCATTTGGCGTGGTGATCGTTTTGAGTCCTATAGAAACTCATTCCATTGGTGGAATCATTTAGATGTACCTGTCCCTGAGGTCGGTGAAACCCCTAGGGTGAGACCCTGTACCAAGGAACATGGCTCATGAATCCTTGACACTCATTAGTATCATTCCAGAGGCCAAGGTGCTTCTATTGGGATAGATTCTAGCTCATTTCTCATGGAACCTTCCCAATCTAACCATAGAAGCGGTTACTTACATTCCTGGATCATTTATATTTTTGATTTATTCATGCGCATAGCATCTACCTTCATCTTATGCGATCAATACATTTTATGTTATTTTCAAATTCAATGACTTGGTCTCATGGATCTAAACAACAAGCACTTGTTAAGATATTATTGTATTTCCATGCTTGGTTAATAATACATATTATTGGGTGGTTGATGTTATTTATTTCCTCATGCATCATCTATATATATTGTTTGTGTCTCATACTATACGAACACATGCACATGCATAACCATAAACATCTCACCCACACAATATCTCGTTAACATCTCCAGAAACCCCTAGAGTAATTTCCAGATTCCAGTAAAACGATTTAGAAACTCCCTATCAGAATCATATTCTACAGATGTAACCCTAGATCCATGTAAATATCTAGATCGGCGGGATCATGGATATTTCATGCAAATGAATAAAGGTTAGAGGCTGGGAAACTCAAGCCCTGCCCTTTTGAGGATCAGATGAGTTGGAGGGAGGTGTTGCCTACATGTTCCACACTCCATGTTAAAGATAAAAGGCTAAGGAATGAGGATCAAAGCAGTGCTGGGCTATGAAAAATATGGGAGTGGCATGGGAACAACAAATAGCAAGGGAATTGAGGTTCATACCCCACCCGCGACAATGTGGAGTGCAAATAAATAACGGTAGAGGCTGGGAAACTTAAGCACTACCATTCCCATATAATAGACAAGAGACTTATGGATCCCTAAGAAAGAAGTTGGAGGCCCACTCATGGCCATGATGGTAGATGAGAATAAATTATAGGTTGACACATAAGCATATCATAAAATCATAGATTGCCACATGTGCGCCACAAAGATTGCCTACTTCTCTAGTTCTATAGGATTTGAAACAACAAAGTGTTTCTATAATTGAATCTTGGGAAGCTGTTTGGAAACCATTGTGAGGATTGTTGGCCTTCCAAATACATACAAATGCAAGGATAAAAGAGGGGTCTGTAAAGGCACAAGGGTTCGATTGGATGGTTCAAAGGTTTGCTGGTTCAATTGAAGGTTTTCTTGTTTGACTATTGGTTCAAAGGTTTGTTGGTTCAATCGAAGGTTCGATTGTTAGATTGTTAGATTGTTGGTTCCATATGTCAAAGTCACATCGATTTTGGTAGGTAAGATTTTACAATATTTATTATTTCTCATTTAGGAGATGTGTTGGTGAGTCATTTTGACCACAGGCCATACAATTACAGATCAATAATGATCTCATATAGCATTGATATATACAATTTCATTGATTCATTTGGTAAGAGTCACTCATTAATTCATAATGGATTTAAATTTCTTCATCATCCATGACAAGGTCTTGTATGTTAACATAGAAATCCATATCTTAATGGGAAAGCACCAGTCTTTAGCATCCAACTAGCCTACTAAATCCATTCTTACCCGATCCATTAAACATGTTTCTAATTTATTCTATTACAATTTCTAGGTTTAACTCAAATCAGGAACAACAAATAAGGTACTCCCCTTTAGCTAGAAATGCACCATCTCTAAAGAGAGAAAAGTGGGGTTTGCAACAAGATCTCATTTCTAAGTTACCTTGGGTTTGCCTCAATCATATGGGTTTGGACTTGACATTTGCAGAGCTAAGTTTAGGCATCAAAAATTGGCATCATTCTTGAGAACAAGTCCAATTCCGTGGAATTCGTAATTTAGCTACAACATTTGATGAGCATAAGATTGTTGAAGACCTTGCTTCTCATTTGGTGAATCCACAAAGACAAAGCCATGTTACTTATGAACAAAAATGTCTAGTTGTTCATATGTAGGCTCTCCTTTTGGGTTTCAATGTCATCATTTACTAGCCGATGTTGCCTCCTTTTGTGAGATTTGATGCCTGTTTCATAGGCATGGTCAAGAGGCATGGTCCTCCCTCACTTCGTCCAATAGAAGAAGGAAGATTTGAGAGCATTAGTCAATCCATGCGGTGAGGCCAAAAAAGTTTATGTCATTGTTGACCTTCCCAAGGATGACAATGAAACCCCAATTATTGGCAGCATAGAATACTGAAAATACCCACCTATAATCGTATGCCATTTATTTGGTGTCTTTCTTTGAAAGTATAATTAAACTTAAAGTATAGTTTGAAAATACCCACCTATAATCGTATTCCTTTTATTTTTTGTACTGCTATGAAAATATAATTCACCTTAAAGTATAGTTTGACCTTGTTACCATCTAGAACATTACATTTCTCCTTATTGGGCATTTCATCGTCTACTAAAGAAAAATTAAAGGAATTTTTTCCATTTTTTCTTTGACCCAATGACCTTGTTGTTTTTGGATGCTAAAAATGTAATCAAAGAGATTTGGGAAAAACAATTTGTATTCACCTTATGTGCACCAAGCACAAATCCCTGTCTTCCTATTTTCTACTCTTTCCATGAGACTATGCAAAGATAAATAAGGTATTACAGTCATCTGGCCCATCAATGGGGAGTCAAAAGGATCGCCCATCTTCTGGCTAACAGTCAGTCCAAGTTTTCCAAATGTAGCCATGAAGGTGAACGAGCATGAATTGTACTCAAAGGAGTCCAGTCAAGCGTCACCCTTTGATTAAAGGGAGAGAGAACCATTCCTGTGGGGAAATATATGCTTATT
>SNQJ01S0245352.1:0-13149 GCA_010110895.2 Picea sitchensis | reverse complement strand
TGAGTCAGCAGCACCTGTCTACATCAAGGTAGTAAAAACATCCTGTCATATAACTTAATGCATCATAATGAGAGAAAAAGTTTTATCGTCATAAAAATCCAGATCACTTGCGAGCAAGTGCCCTCAAAGAATAAGTTTGTAAGTGCGCCAGAGCGGGATGTTACACTTATACGAATTCTGCTGCTATCGCACCTGTCTCAATTTGGGGACACTTGGGAAAACTTCCTTTGTCGAAACAATTTTTCCCTACCCGAGAGCACAGTGGACTCACCTTTGCATTCAAATGTAAACACCAATCATGATAACCCTGTGACCGAAAGTCAAGGTTTTTATTCACATAGAGACCGTGAGCTCACTGAAACAATTTATGTTGCTATGAAAAACCCTCTGGGTGAAAAACCCCGATATAATTTTGTACCCAAGAAATCGTTAGAAGAGGTAGTGGATGTGTTGAAGGAGAGGGTTTCTCCTGATCCTAGTATTGAGCCGACGCAGGGTTTGATTGACGAACCAACTGTTAAGAAAAATCGTAAGAAGAAGAAACAGGATAACTCAGGTTTGAGTTTTATAAACAAGATATCATGCCGATTAATATCCAGGAGTCTGAGAAATCGAAAGCAAGATAATTTGAGCTCAATCTTAGTGATGAAGGTCAATGACCATTGTTCCGATCAGGAGATCAGTTATTTCCTTACACGAGAATATGTGGATAACCAGTGTCTCAAAAATGAAACAATTGGTCAAGCTATAAAATACGAATGTGTTTCTAGACTACCTCTGTTTCTAGAAATTCAAGAGGGTTGTGTTGGCCTAGGCCATTATTTGAAACAAGCCACGGGAAAGATCGAAGAACCCATTGCTGAGTACACTCAACCTCGGCCTGCTATAACACCGGTACATTGTGATAATTATCTCGACTGGGTAGAATGCTACTATAGAGACATACCATATTTACAGGCATAATTAAAACATTTGGCTACTCGAAATTCTTTGCTTGAACGAGAAAATCAAGAGTTGAAGGCATGCGGAAATCGGGAAAGTAAAAGGCCCAAAATATCTGGTAGTGTGATTATAAAAAATGCAACCAACTTCAATGCCATTATTAACTCAGAACTATCTGACCCTTCATTGTCTAATTTCTAGAATGGTAAAAGTGGTTTTGATTTGCTTTCATTTTATTCTGTTATACAAGTCAAATAGGAAGATTCATTTTGATTTTCTTTGTTAATATAAGACTAGCTATAGAATCTCACGATTATGTAGCCATTCTATTTCTAAATGTTAGTTTGTATCATTTTCTAAATATCAATTTTTTTTTTCATCTATAGGAAAATAATAATTATGGTGTTATTCACAAGGAGAAGCCATCTTGGACTATTCATTGTATAGTTTAGTAGTTTCTTTTTGTTTGATAAAACTTTGTCATTATGTAATAAATTTTGATAAACCAAATCCTACTGGAATGGTTCCTTGTACTATTTTTGCACAACAATTTTGTTTTTGGGGATTACCCTCTATCTTGCATGATAAGAGGTTGTTAATCCAAAACTAGTTTAAATAGTGATCACCGTTAGTAGTGAGGACAAATTTTGTTGGGATACAATATGGACATGTGATTTTGGGAACTGATATGGGAAAGCTATTTACCATCGGATTTAGACCTGTGTGATGATTATTCCATTATGTTCTTATATTGCCTTGGTCTTATGAGATATTATTATATTTGATGCAAATTTAGCCTTATCATCATATGGTGTTTCATATTGTTAAATATTTAAATGTTGTCCATAATTTGTTATTCCATTTTGTATCTTTGATCAATATGTCATTTGATTATTATTGATTTATTCTAGATATTAAATGATGGATAATATTAATACTTTGAATTGAGTTTCCTTTCATTCTAAGTTATTGATTATCATACGATCACAAGATTTTTACAGTTATCATTTTGATGTTATATTCTTACTCCAACACATCAAACACTTCTTGGAATTTATTCTGGAAGTACTAGTATTGTTCTATCACAGGTTTCCCTTACATGCAATACAAATAGGAGCTCAAACAACACATGAAGATAAACTCAATTTAGTCGATTAGTTACAGGTTAGTATGTGTGTTATTTATTTAAATTATTTATTAATGAAATGATGATTGCATGAATTAGCTTTGACTGTTTATGTATCGTTGTTTCAATTGTACTTGCTTGGTATTTATTAGTTTAAAATCTTTGAATATTCAAAAAGATTTATGTGTTTTCTTTATCTCATTTAGAAACACTTTTAGAACATTCATTTCGCAAGATTTCAAGTAAACCCTGCAAGTTGTATATAGATTGTTTATAATCATTTCCACATATTCATGTTTCTATTTGAACACTTGTAATTAGTAAAATTGTATTCTTAGTATCATAGCCTTAGATTAGTTTATTTCTTTTATCATTTTTAGGACTTTAGTTGGCTAACAGAGCCATTAAACCGGTTGGGTCATTTCATTCCAAATGGATTGGGTTAATTAGACAACCCTAGTCCAGATTTGACCTTCCAGTTGAAGGTGTGTCATTTACACCCGTCAACAAGGCTAAAAAAATATGGTAGGAAAAAGAATTGGAAAAAATGTGAAAAAAATAAGTGCATTCTCAAGGTAGGAAAAATCAGTGGAAGAAGGTGAAAAGAATTGTAGGACAAATAAGTGCATTCCCAGGGTACAAGGGATTTCTTCCATGTTGCTCAATTTATTGTTGCTTCTTTGGATCTGCAAAGAAAAGGTGTCTAAGATTTTTCTTTGTTTGCTTTTTTTTTTAATCTCTCTCTCCTTCTTGTGGAAAACCAGTCTCATGTGCAAGATAATTCTCTGATATGTGGATGGTAAGGTTACCAATAACATCCCTCTCACCATCAAATAAACAAGTAGAAGCCTATTTTTTAATCCCATCCATCAAGTCTTGATAAAAAGGAAAACCTATCAATTTTCTCGAAAATGCTTAGATGCATCAAACTTTCGTGGCTCTGTTTTGGATTTTTTCTATTTCTTTGTTCCTTGTATCAACACTTTTGTTTTTATCTTTGCCAATACTCCTATTTTTTCCCAATACTCTGATTTAATCTTTTGTTATGTTCATGACAAAACCCACATCTTTGTTTTGTTTTTCATTCTTTGTTTTTATGCTTTGTTCATGATACAAAATATGTCCTTCACACAAGTTTTCAATACAGATTTTGAAATTCAGCCACTTTGCTTCCATAATACGATATTTTTGTTATAAAAACTAGATAATAAAATTGTATTTGAACAAAATGCATACCTGGAACAACTCGAAATCCTAGCTCTGTGTGTTGAATTCCCAAGGATTGGTATTACTGTTATATTTCTAGTTTATAGGCAAGGTTTTGACTGAGTTAGGAATTGGTTGCAAAAGAAATGTGATGTGTTTCATAAGGATTTGGAAAAATAACTGCTAGAAAATTATTCCTTTACTAATTTAAACTCGGATGCACCCGTATCTCGGAGATGCTCTGATCCTTTCCTCTGAATTTTTGTTTGAAAGACTGCCACATATGCTCCCTGTTCTTTAATTTTTATGTTAACATTCTCAATGTTAACATACAAATTATTTTTATCCCTTAAATTCATATACACAAGTCATAAAAAAAAACGTTGTGGATGTGTAAAATGAAGGTATGGATTCTTAAAAATAAAAGTATGGATGTGAATCAGAAATATGGATGCATAAAATAGAGGTATGGATGTGTGAACTTTGAAACTTTGAAATTGTGCAAAGAATCCTTTGTTTGTTTATGAAACTCGTGCTAAAATAGAGGCCATTTTTCAAGGTTGATTGCATGCAAATCAAGGAGAATATTGAAAATCTGCCACATGGGTTTTGTGGGAGACGAGCCCATTTAGGTTCCCCATAGACAGTTTCCCAAAATTATGCAAGATATGGGAGATACAAAATATTTTCTAAAATGATATTTCCTATAAAATGATCACATGTTCCAAATTCTATAGCCAAATCGTAGGTTTTTATGGTTGTATGTATGAAGCAACAAAAATTGGATGTGTAAACAGTGGTATGGGTGCGTAACAGATATATGAATGAGGTATAGTGTTTTGGATTCTAAATTGAGTTGTAGTGGTATAAGAAGGAGTCCATAAGATGGTTGTATGTAATCATTTTTTTTATTATTCTCCTTCAATGTTAACGAAGTCGACCTTCAAACTCACTCTTTTGTCACAAGGTGCAGGGAAATTTGGAAGAAGAGTGAATACAATGGGGTGGAAGGATGAGATAGACTCAAACTTTAATTCTTTGAGGTGGAAATAATGATGGAAAACTTGAATCATATAACAATTTTGAACTATCCCAAGTAATGTGTCCATGATTTCTATATTTCATAATTCTTATAATAAAAACAATTTAAAGTTATTTACCACATTCTGATTATTTGTTGTAAATTAGAGCGGGAATGTTGAATGTTGATGAAGAAATAGCTATATATGATGGTGAAGAAAATGATTTGAGTCTGTTACAAATGTTGAAGATGATATTTTGATGTAACTAATGTTGAAGAAGATGACTTTGTGGGGATTGTTCATGTAGGTTTTGAGATTTTATTCTTAAGGATATTATATTGCAACACTTATTTATTGTTGAAAAATACACCTTTGTAATTGGGGACTCAACCTATATTGAAACTGTTGAGTTTGCAAATGATGTTATTGTTGATTATGAAAGAGATGTTTGGATGGAGATATAGGCTACAGAACTAGAGGTTTGGAAATGACTCCTTAAACTAGGCTATTGAGCTATACATGGAGCAAATCATTTATTTGAAATTTTATTCACTACCCTACCTTACTTGAAAAAAAGGAAAGCCTTTTTTCAAGTGTAGGAATACTTCCAGTGAAACCATGTGCATAACAATATCAATAATAAACTCATATCCAAGTATGGAAAATATACCTTAATAGCTTCTTGGATGTGAGGAACCAACCAGTCTGTTTGATTTAGCGCTAAGAGATGTTGGAAGATGAAGTGGTGCCCTGGCCTAATGATTGTTTGGAGCCATTATTCAATGTAGTAAATACTCATTTGATTCTCTTCTTCATTGATATCCTTGGCTTGCATGTGTTCCTTTATCCTACCCTATAGATCTTCAAACATTTGTCTCTTGCACAAGGGATACAGGTATGAAGTTTCAAGAAACTCTTCAATCTCAGGTTCCAACGCATGCTCTCCATCGAATGTTTTCCATGGCTCTTTGGTATCCTCTACAGATTTATAAGGAGAATCGGGGAAAGCCTCTATATCTTCTTGTTTCTCACAGGAATTTTGATCTTCTATTTCCCATAATGCAGATGTGTTCCTAGTGGTTGTCGGGATTTTCTTCTCCTGAGATACACAATTTTTTCATGTTGATGTGAGGACTTGATATATATCTTGGAGCAGCACATTCCTTTACTCAAAAAATATTGAGCATATTTGAACGCTCTTTGTTGGACAATAATCCTTTTCTTGCACATGAATTAGTGCAAAGGTGGTCTTTTTGAAAAAAACTGCTACTTCATACTAAGAAAAATTTGAAAGAAAAGCATGTATTCAAACAAATCATGCTACTAAGACCTTGTTGTCACCAAGTTAACAGTTGAAATGATTAGCCTTATTTTCCATGCATCAAAATGAAAGGACTAAAATCAAATTACCAATGTCTATTCCCTTTACATCTCCCCGGCAACGACACCAAAAATGTCGGTCAATTCTATTGATTGAGAATTATTTTACATTAAATTCATCAATGTGGTGTCCATAGACTTGTGAGATGTCGGAAAAATATATCCATGAGTAGGCAACTAACTCTAAACTAAGCATGTTGAATCAAAAATCTTTTCTTGAAAATACACTTCCAAGAATCAAAGTCAAGGATACAAGTGTTATGTTACAATAATAAGTTATTTACTTCATGTCTTGACTAAATTTGTAACTTGATCAAACTGGAAATAAAAATTACTCGAAGGAATGAATTGATGCACACCACACTCGATCAATCACACTTGCAGAAATGGAATTGCAGAAATGAAAGTCTACAGAATTCAAATGAGGTCAATGGAATTATATTCCAAATGTTAACCACATTCCTTTGGTTTACAAGAAAAAGAATCATCTGGTTTTGTGATCACTAAAGGAACTTAGCCTTGAATGCCTAACTCTGTAGATAAACCCACACACTTTCAAAAATGAGCATAAATAAATGAGGAATAATTGAAATAAAAAACTTAATGAAATAACATCACATGACAGAAAGGAAATTGATTGGGCAATGCATACCAAAGAGAGGGGGCCCTTCCTCTCTTGGCATATACTTCCAAGATGGACTATAGTAGAAAACTCTTGATGTGAAACAACAAGCTCTTTATTCCAGCATCAAAATGATTACAATGATCCTTCTCTTTAGTATGGAACTATATGCTCTCACTCCTTAAATTCTGAACTATTAACTAATGAACTATGAACTGAATGATATCCTCTCATATTTATACATATAAATTCTCCTTCACAAAAGGAAAATGAGTTACACCAAGATGAGATCAAATCCTAAACAAGTGGATCTCATAACCAACAAATATTAGATCCTAAACATGTGGATCTAATCCACCAAATCTTGGATTTGATCTAGGATAATTTGAATAGGATAATACAAAATATTTCACGAGATCCATATGCCCAAATTTGTGGGTATGAGCAACTTGGTAAAAACTACTTAGCCTTGGAATTTCGAGCTAGAGTGACTGGTCTTTGGAAATATCAACCATACACCCCTTGTTTTACACTTTTTATATATTGTCCTTGTGAGTCACTTGAAGGACATTATGTTGCACAAAATCCATATTTTATATTTTTGAGATTCGTCTTCATATGGTCAGAAATAACATGGAAATTTTGACTAGAAGAACTTCCAATCAACTGCAAAATTGCCAATAGCTGTAGAATTGCCAATAACTGTTGAATTTCATAAGTGAGGAAATCACAATATCTACCCTAAGTAATCATCAAAACATGGGAAATCAACCACTTTAGTGTAAGTATGACATATGAAGCTCCTATAAGGTAGAAAATGGACAAATGTAGGAATATGAGTGATAAAGGGAATGATAATGAAGCGGTTAAGTGAATGAAAAATGACTAAATGAAATCATAAAATGTGTTATTTATGAGGTCCAATAGTCCCATATTGCACAAGGTTTAGTGTATTATGGATCTTACAACTCCAAAAAAATTAAAAATATTTAAGAAATGAACAGGAAACAAACTTAAAACAAATACAAACAAACTAATAATGTACTCAAAGCGCCACTATGCTATTAAGATCATGTTGTCACCAAGTTAGTATTATCTTCTTTTCATGAATCAAACTAAAACAAAACACACTTGCATAAAAGAAACAACCATGAGGATTTGGAGAAACTCACCAAAGTGACTATGTCGGGATAGAACCCCTTCAAAAATTCTGAAGTAAGGGTGTCTTTGAATCTTACCACTTCTCCTCCCCCAAGTTGCAATTGTAGCTAAATTACACACAAGATAGAGAATTTGTGAAAAAAACCACTACTACATATTGAAAATATTGTGATGAATACTTGCGATGAAAGTACCATTTCGTCGCAAACTTCAAGAGAAAAAGTTCAATTTTTCAATTTTTTATCTAAATACACCCCGTATTCGTCGCTTTATCGATGGAAGAAAACTTTCGTCTGTGTTTTCATCGCAAGAGAGATGCTCACATGTTTTCGTCGCAAGAGCTACGATCTCTATAACCCTTCCCATCTTCGACAAAGTGACCTAAATATAACAAATAAACATCTCTCCATTTGATAGGTAATCCTAATTAAACAAATAAACATCTCTCCATAAATTAACAATGGTAATCTTAGTCAATGAATTTCAGAGACTTCCTTTTGAGAATATAACTATAGCGTGAAGAGCTTAAGTCTAAAATATTCCTTATTATCATTATATCAGTGGGAACAAGGGTCAACACATAGGTGGCCTGAGCATGGATAGAGTCAGAATTTTGGTACTTACCTGACTCGTCTGGATGTCTGGATATCCTCTCAGCATTCGGTCAACCCTTCTTGCCTTGTATTCCTGCGATTTCAAATCCACAACATTTTAGTTCAGAAAAAATAATTATGAATTCATTTCCAGTTCATAATATTAGTAGAGGATAATAATGATAGTAAGAATAAAAACATGGCCAAATAAAAAGTCATGAAACCTGACAACACAATTCACATTTGGAATATCCTCATTTTTGATGGGACCAACGCTCGATGCATTTCCTATGAGCATACTGTGTAGCCAATAAAACACATGTTTTGTATGAACATGTTTATGATAAAATATGACAAAATACTTGACACCCATAAACTTGTCATTCATCAAAGATGACAAAATATAAACCACTTTTATCTATCCCCTAAACCCTGTACCTTCAAGGTGCCAGAATAGGCATAGGGAATCTCCATATTTCCTTTATTAATGAAAGGAAGAGATATTTTAAAAATGAGATGAAATTTGGTGAATAAAAATATTTATACAAAAAAAAAAATTGCAAATACATAAATTCATTCTTTTGGTAAATCAGCTAATTTTTTATTGATATGCAGCTTATATGACAATACATTGATCAAATTTTTTTAACCCATAATGTTTTCAATCTGCCTTCTAGGTCACACTAACCATTGTCATTGACCATCTCATACAAAAGGATGTCAATATCAACAAGATAAACGGAATCCCTGTTCAAATTTCAGGGACTTCCTTTCGAGAATATATCTATAGTGTGAAGAGATTAAGTCTAAATTATTCCCTATTATCATTATATCAGTTGGAACAGGGGCCAAAACGTAGGTGGGCTGAGCATGGATAGAGTCATAATTTTGGTACTTACCTGACTCGCTTGGATGTCTGGATCTCCTCTCGGCATTCGGTCAACCCTTCTCGCCTTGTATTCCTGCGATTTCAAATCCACAACATTTCAGTTCAGAAAAAATAATTATGAATGAATTTCCAGTTCAGAATATTAGTGGAGGATAATAATGANAGTAGGAATAAAAACATGGCCAAATAAAAAGTCATGAAACCTGACAGCATAATTCACATTTGGAATCTCCTCCCTTTTTATGGGACCAACGCTTGTTGCATTTCCCGTGAGCATACCGTGGAGCCAAAAAAACACATGTTTAATATGAACATGTTTATGATAAAATATGAAAAAATACTCGACACCCATAAACATGTCATTCGTCAAAGATGACAAAATATAAACCACTTTTATCTATCCCCTAAAACTTGTACCTTCAAGGTGTCAGAACAAGCACAAGGAATCTCCATATTTCCTTTATTGGCAGAGACATTTAAAAAAATAGATGAAATTTGGTGAATAAAAATATTTATAAAAACGTTTTTGCAAATACATAAATTCATTTCACTTTGAGCGAGACTTTGGAGGGTCCAATTCATGGTAATTTTTGGTGGCAATGGTGGTATGTTCTCCTTGCTAATGGTCGCATTGCCACTTTCTCCTAGATATTATTTAGTTAGTTACATTTAATATTAAATTTTTTCATTGAATGTAATTAGTTTCATTTTACTTAATCCCATGAAAAACCTAAATTACAATAGTTGAAAAACCTAAAATATCTTCTCTACAAGTTGTTCGCTTTCACTCCTAAATATCTTCTCTATAGGTTGTTATTATAGGAGGGCTAAAATATTATGGTCAATGTTCGTCGCAAGAGTGACGACTGTAGTTTTTCCGTCGCAAGAGCGACGACTCACCTAACCTTAAAATTGACCGTTAAAATGACCAAAAATGACCTAAAATAAATAGGTGGAAAAAGAAATATTTTTAAGTCAATATCGTCGCAATTGCGACGATAGTGACCTAAAATTGGACTATAAATATTTGATGATTTAAATATGTTGCGACAAACTTGCTATAACAACGATGGTTCCGAAAGGGTATTTTTGTGCGGAAAAATGTCGCAGGATGTTGTTAGAGGTGGGGGAAAAAGTTAAGCGGGTGAAAAAGGTGATGGTAGATGTTGTTGCCCTTGTAAAAAATGTTGCCTCAGATGTCATGTAAGAATTTTAATAGCAACAACTACAAAACATTGTAGGAAATATGGCCACATTGATGGAAGATTGAATGAATATCGTCCCATGGTAATTAGCTATATATTCATTATATATTTTTTTATTTTGTCAATTTTATATAAAATTATGTATATATATATTGTTTGAATGTTTTTTATAGTATACACTAATTTTGCATGATTGTTTGTAATTATAAAGTTAGAGTTTCTCTCTAACTTTCCGCAGAATATTGCACCAAGTATTAGTAGAAATGATGTTGTACAAGCTGAGGAACATCATCATGACCAAGAAAATGAGGATCTCATGGAAGAAAATGATGGGACAAATCAAGTTAATGATCCCATGGAAGAAGATGATGGGACAAATCAAATGATCCAAGATTTATTTTTGCAGCCGGATGAGGATGGGGAAAATGATGGTATTTATGATGAACCTCTATCAGAAAAGGCAAATAAACGACTTTTTGAAGGATCAAGAGCAAATGTTCTCTCCGCTACATTGTTTTTGGTGAACTTAAAAGTTATGAATAATTTGTCGAACAATTGTATGACACAGATACTAAGGTATGCAATATGTTTCATCTCATACTATACATAAATGTTGATTTTTTTATATTTGTTTTTAGTGTTAATTAATGTGTAAAATAAGAATGCAATTTTTACGATTAATATTCTTACAATAACTAGTTTTTTGTTATGTTGTATATTGTTAGGTGAATTTTTGTTACCATCGTCAAATATTTTACCTCGCACATATCGAGGTTTGCATGCCATTATGAAAGACATTGGAATGGATTATCAAACTATAGATGCAAGTCCTAATGACCATATTATATATTATGGACAACATGCTTTGAAAACTGAATGTACGCAATGTCTTATCAGTAGATATCAAACCGATCAAGTAACAAAAAGGGTGCCTCGAAAGGTTCTTCATCATATTCCCATAATTCCATGTTTTCATCGATTGTTCAGGTGTGAAATCATAGCACAATATATGGATTACCATGCATGTAACAGAAGTGGATATGGTGTTCTTCGAATGCTTGCTGAGCATTTTTCATTTAGGGAAATTGAGGAAAAATGGGCAGATTTCAAAGATGAACCTCGCAATGTTAGGATTTCATTGGCAGTTGACGGTGTTAATCCATTCGGAGAGCTTAGGTCTATTTACTCAGTGTGGCCTATTTGTGTTATCAACAATAACATTCCTCCTTGGATGTCAATAAAGAGGGAGCACATAATGTTGACAATGATTGTTCTAGGTATTTGTTTACATTAATTTTTTGAATTTAACATTTTCATTTGTTTCAATTTTTGTATAATATCTTTTGTTTATTTATTTAATTATATATATTACATTATATCATTCCTTTAGTAATTATGTGTAATTTCAAACAAATATTAGGTAAGTACTAGGTTAAAGATATGAATGTATATATCGAGCCTCTTATTGATTAGCTGCTAAAGTTATGGGTAGGCATCACAATGTATGACATATGTAAACCAAACGGGGAGAAGAAATTTAAATTCCGTGGAATACTTCTATGGACAATTCATGATGCCCCTGGACTAACACATTTTTGTGGTATGTATAAGCATTCTAATATTGCTCTTTAATACTATATAATATCTTAATGTTATCATGGTGCATGTTTACTTTTTAAATAATCTCATCGCATAATTGACATTAATCCATTTGTTGCAGGTCTTCAAACAAAGGGTAAATTTGCATGCCCATTTTGTGGCCCTAAGATGAAGTATCGTCATTCAATTTTTTTAGGAAAGATGGTGTTTGATGAGTATAGGCACCTTCTTCCTAAGAACCATAGGTATCATACTGCTGACAAACATATTTTCAATGGGAAAGAAGAGACTGGTTTAAAACCATGAAGAATGACACCTCACCTATGGAGGTTGGAATATAATAGAAATCGTCAAGGTAATCAATTTCATAATTTATCGTAGCTCATGTAATGTTTTGAATGTTTATTTTAATCATTGAATTTATTTTACCGTATTTGATAATTATTTTTGTGATTTTTTTTATGCTTCATGAAGGCTGCAATCATCATGAAGGTATTAATAATGGGCTTCCACGAGGATTGAAATCTTATCCCACTCAATTCATGAGGTTTCCCTACTATGAGGAGCTGCAAATAGCTCATTTGTTTGACACAATGAATATCGGGAAGAATGTGACTGAAACATTATGGCGAATCATAGATGGTAGGAGGGACAAAGAAAAAATTGTCAAAATTTGTACTGACATTCAGGAAGCCAATCATGCAATGCAAAGTGTGATCCGATATTCAAATAGATAAAATGGAGTACTAGACCAAAATAACCTTCCATGGTTATTAACAGAGCAACAAAGAAATGATGTAAAAGAGGCCATTCAAAGAATTAAATTTCCCACGGGTTTTGCTTCAAACATAAAAAAATATCTTAATGAAGAAAGGTGAATTTGGTAGGGTAAAAACACATGATTGGCATACCTTCATTAAGGTAATAATTTTGGTATACATATTTATATATATTGGCCTTATAGATCTTTTATTTTTTTTGTTTTTTCTTATCTACTTTGGTCGAAACAAATAACAATTCATTTTTTTGTTATAGTATGTTCTACCGCTATCTCTCCCAAACGACTTTGACAACAACATCAAACAAGTTATATATGATCTTGGAAAATACATGAGGTAAGACGTAGTTGTGATTTATATGCAAAATTTTCTTTCAAATTATTGTTGTACTTAATGACACGTGTTTTACTTGTAATGTAATGTAATATATTATATTATGTTATGTTGAAACATGTTATTTTCTTGTGTCACGATCTCATGTAGATGGTTGTCATTGAAAGAAATCCATGAAGATTATATAAAGTATTGGAAGAGAGAAATTCCTCGTCTAATGTGTGAAATGAAAAAGTATATACCTCCTACATTTTTCAATGCACAAGAACACTACCTCTTACACCAAGTTGAG
>SNQJ01S0245351.1:0-13201 GCA_010110895.2 Picea sitchensis | reverse complement strand
CGTGGATCGTGACAGGTAGGGTCATTCAACAACCTTGTCAAGTCTGGCAAATGCAAGGTTTCCAGGAAGGGTAGTTTGGGTTGTTTGTGATAACCGAGGAAAAAGGGGCCTATAGTTTGACTGGCCCCAGGTTGCCAGGAAAAGTTTGGCTATTAGCTTGGGTTCTGGTAAAAACCATGACCATGGCCAGCACAGGGATTTTGCGTGTGAGGAGACATCATCAGATGATTTCAAAAATAGGACATAGATGGTTGGGCATGCATTACATTCAAAGGACTTTGGGAAGGGTTGCCCCATGTCGGTCCCGTGGGGATAGGCATAGTACTTTGTCTGGGGTTTCATTGATTGTGGAAAGAATTACCCTAGATTGACATTCTAGATGAGGGAATGGATCCATTCCAAGCATTCCAAGGCCTTGATGTGGAAGAGGTTCCTGGGTGTTCCCCCTGTGCAATAATAGTACCCTGCATAGGAATAGATTGTCCAAAACTAGGATTGCCCCCAGTCGTGAAAGAAGCTGACGAGAAGGCATTGTTACCAAATGCACCGAACAAAGAAAATGGTGTCAAACCTACTGACATATTATGTGAAGGTGGTCCTTGACCTCTTGCTCCAAATAAATTATGGTGTGCAGGTGGCCCGGCGGATGGCTGGTGTGTGCAACCGAGTGAAGGGGATGAAGGAGGTATATGAACTCCTCCGTAAGGGAAAGAATTAAAAGGAGCAGAAGTTCCCCTCATGTGGGATTGCAGAGGAGTGTTAGAGCTCCCTTCCCCCAGACCTAAAGTCTGTGAAGTGGAGTAGGAAAATACAGGACTTGTACCTGAACTAGGCATCTCGTATGAGAACGAAGGGCCTGTCACACTTGGTGTGAAAGGGTTTGTGGCCACCACCAAAGACGGGATCGGACCACTATGCAAGGTATACGCGGTCGATACCATGGTGGATCGAACCGGTGATGGTGGGTTAGGAGGTGAAAACTCTCCTGTGGTGACAACCGTAGTGGTAATTGAAGAATTCCCAGAAGAAGTAATAGCATTTGTTTCCATTGATGTGTGTGAAACTGTCTGGCACTCGTAAAGGTGAAGTGGTATTCTTTTGGGTGACGAGAGATCAGTGGTTGGGGTTTCAACCAGGCCAATATCTTTCAATTCAAGGTCCAAAATGGTCAATTCCTTTGGATGTTGGTCGGGCACAATTTCTTGTGACCCGGTCACTTCAAAAGACCCTTGTTGGTCTAGCGTTTGCCTTAGTGGTGGTGGGGGTGGCTCTAGTGTAATCGGCGACAGGCCTAGAAGCCTTCATGATTGTCAGAGCTCATGATCCTCCACTATCTGAGAAGATCAAAAGACACACTAGGGCATTCTATTTGTTCAAAAAACAACACACACTAAAAAAGTCCCTATAAGATAAGACATGCAAACACTAAACTAATTGGAAGAACAGTTACAAAAACCAACACTAGAGCAATTTACCGATGCAAGTGCAACTCGAATACAGAAGCATTCTCTAGGTATACTCTGCAAAGCGTGGCTCGATGTCTGTCCTAGATACCGTGGTATACCCCCGCAGTCACCTGTGTATGTTGCTAAAAAGGATAGGCAACTAGGTTGCCAGTGCACGAACAGTCACCAGGCAGGTACAGTCGAAAGTTGGGTAGACCACAACGAAGGAGGACACAACTCTATGTAGCGATAAAAGATTCCTAAGGTCATATTAAATCCCAGGGTTTGATGAACAAACAAATAGATGTGCTTTATCCAAGGGCGACTCATTATGTTGTCAATAAAGAAAATACTTTTCCCTTCCTCTTTTTGGGGTATATTTAATTTTTTTGTCTTTTTCAATAATTTTGGAATAAGAATAAAAGAATGTTACGTTACAAAGGAGAATCAAGTGTCGCAAACATACTAGTTCCAAGTGCACAGAACACAGGGATGTTTAGGGAAAAGAGACATATGCCAGAAAAGGACACTTGGGAAAAATCCTCCAGAGGTCAAAGGTGTCAAGACGCAGAGGAAAAATGCTATAGGGCTTGCGAATAAGGCATACTTTAGATGATTCAATTGAGAGCAACATGGAGCTGGAATTAGGCCAAAGATGCAGGTATGAAAATGCGATTAACAAAACACACAATGGTAACGTCCTTCGATGTAAGTTTAACGAGCCCAAAGAAGGTAAGCTCGACGATTTTTCATATTTAGAGAGTCTGAAAAACCGTAAAAGGAGACTCGATTGGGGTACCTTTTTCGAAGGTAGTCTAGTCGGTTCGAAAAAGGGGTAAACTAGCACCGACAAGAAATCTATTCAAAACCATTTTAACGAGTGTGATAAGGACAAGATTACTTGGCCATTTTTTCATTTTTAAGGAGTTTGAAGAAAGATTAACTATGGACTTCGTCAGGAACGTTCTTCTGGACCAGTTTAACGAGTGTGAAAGAATAAGTTCACTCAACAATATTTTCAATTTTAGGGAGTCTGAAAAGAGCTTAACTATGGACTCCGAGGGGGTTCCTTTTTCATAAGTTTAGTCCCTTAGGCTCGAAAAAGGGGTAAAATTATACTTGAGGGTACTGTTCTAGAGAACTGAAGTTCCATAGAGTATACCTTTGTTCGTACAGTTGACCGTCCGGACCGAAAAAGCGGTAAACTACCTCCGGACAGACGTGACTTCAAATTTTATTTTAACGAGCGTGATAGGCCACAAGATCGCTCGACAATATTTTCATGTTTAGAGGGTCTGAAAAGGGCTTAAAGGAAGACCTGTAGAGGATACTTTTATCAGTTAATCCGAACGAGATCGAAAAGCATAAATGCAATCTTGCTGGATGTTTCTTTTAGATCTCAAAGTGAGCTTGAAAATCAACAAAGTTATCTCATGATCAACACTTTGTGGGTCGATGTTGGGTATCTCTTCGGGGGAGCAATATGCTCCGATGAAAACATTGTCTACAATGCCAGGGGTTCTGGAGATATTTATAGGTACCGTTTCAGCTACACTTGCCATATTACCCTTGGCATAAACAAAATGAGTAGCCAAAGGATTGATAGGACAAGACCTATCTCTAGTCATAGTCAAAATGGATTCCCCTGCTTCTATTCTACTTAACTTTGGGAGGAAGTATGATTTGTGATGAAGATCATCCCAGGGTTTGTTCGGACTAGTCATTGCTTCAATTAATACTTCGTCATAGGGCAAGACTAAGTCTAATGAATTAGTGTTAGCAAGAGAACCTTGAGCCCAAATAGGCTCGAGAAGCGGATCGAACTCTTGTGTAGGAGTTGGATCTGGGTTGGATGAAGCTTGTTGGACTAAAGAGTACGCTACTTCAGTTGTAGACAAGGGAATGGACATGCTTGGGTGGACTGTCCCATCCATCATGGCCGATGGGGAAGGAAGTATCCACGGATCATCGAAGTAAGTTGTGAAGAACGACGAAACTTGAAAAATCTCAACCTTATGGTGATTGGATATAAACTTGATATCACCTTGTGGGGGTGGGTAATCGAAGGTACCCATCAAATATGGGCACAAACCAACTCTTACGTTGACTATACTTGGTTGATGATTATCAACCATCGGAACCGTGGATGCCCCCAATGAAGGGTCGGGTTTGGAGAAGGACAATTGATCTATGGTCACAATCCGGCCCTCGTGTGGAAACAAAAAGACCTGGAAAACTGTAGCGACCACAGCTTGCATGGCATAATTCCAACTCCTTCCTAACAAGAGGTTATAGTCGAGGGGCACGTCGACTACTTCAACCTCAACACACACGGTCTTCCCTCCTAACTACATGGGGAAAGAGGGAATGATACCATGTGGTCGGAATGAATGATCGTGGAAAACAATGAGGAGAGTAGGTGACAGAGACAAAATAGGATGGCCAATGGCCTTCCAACATGTCAACAACATAACGCATGTCGAGGCACCCTCATCAACCACCGTGCGGAATATATTCCGAGTAAACATTTTCATGGGATAAGCCGCTACTATCTGAAATGCTACGTGGTAAGGAAAACGAGGTTTTAAGTCGGTTGTATCCAGCATGATTGTACCTATATTACAAGTCTTGGTAGATCCTAAAGCGGTTAACAAGGCTTTCCTCTGGGAAGGGCAGCTTTGGAGGACCTCCAAAGTGAACATTGCACAAGGGTTTTGTGATAAATACTGCACCACAGAATAGTTTTGGGCGGCCCTTCCATTTGCGTTGTGAGAAGCTTTTCTGAACGCACCTTTGGGGATGCGTGTCATTGTTTCGCCCAACATCTGCTCAATCTGTAGAGGAAGAGATGGGATTTCGACTTCTTTTCCCTTCTCAGAAGTGCTTGGTTTACTATAGTCATGCGCTCTAGTCGATATAAAAGTATCACCCTTCACCATATATACATTCGTGGATGCAGGGTTTTTTGAAGACGGAGAGGGTCCTTGGATGCCCCCTTCCATGCTTGTAGAGGCTTGGGTTATATTTTGCCCATGTTGAAATGGATTGGTTAACACAACATGTTGTTGCTGCGTCACAAAATTTTAGGCTTCTACAAGCCGAGGACATAGATGGGTCGGGTGGTCTTCCGCGCACAAGTTGCATGGATACCTCGCCTTCCGTATCTCAGTGTTGTCCCTGCCAGCATTATCGGTAGGTTTTTTATCCCCCTTACCCTTCTTTCATTTTTTTTTCTTTCCTTCATGCTGTTGGGTGGCCTTTGGATTAGCCGATTGGACTGTGTGTACATCCAACGTTTTGGTAGGGGGAGTAGCCAAAGTAGTAGTTTGGATGGTCGTTGTGTGTTGTATAGACAACTGCTGCAACTTCTTCGTCAATTTCTCAACAGGATTTGTTTGTGTTGAACCAACAATACCATCGTCATGTGGTCCAACTCTCTGTCTGGTTTTATCAAGTATTGAGTGTGGTGCATTTGGCAAGATCTCGTATAATAAACCAGACTGAGAATAGATTAGCTCAGGTTGTTGAGCTCTCATGATGGCATCTTCTTCGGAAAATACTCTCGACGTCGTGACTTCTTTGGATAACTGTAGGACCAAAGACTTAAGGAACCACTCGAGCAGGAATGCTGGTGGGACTGGTACCTTAATTAAACTCTTTCGACGTCTCCATTTGCGGATGTGATCAGATATATGGTCCGCTTTTGTTTGTGAGAAATTGACTAGCAATTCGGTGCCAACATCGTATCTCACAGGTAACTTGAAATGGTTTAGGAAAGCCATCGCCAGTTCACCAAAGGAAGAGTATCTTGAGTGATTGAGCTCAATGTACCATTTCAGGGCACTCCCAATGAGAGTACGTTGAAACAATCACAACTGTACGGAGTCGTCTTTCAATGAGTTAGATGAGCACCAAATATGGAAGGTAGTCACATGATCTCCTGGATCTTCGTTAGGCTTGGCTTTGAACTTTGGGATGTCCGAAAGCAACTTCATCGGCATTGGAGACCAACGCAGATCGTGACAGATAGGGTCATTCAACAACCTTGTCAAGTCTAGAAAATGCAAGGTTGCCAGGAAGGGTAGTTTGGGTTGTTGGTGATAACTGGGGAAAAAGGGGCCTGGATTTTGACTGACACCAGGTTGCCAGGAAAAGTCTAGCTGCTGGCTTGGGTTCTGGTAAAAACCATGACCATGTCTAGCGTATGGATTTTGCGTGTGAGGAGACATCATCGACTGATTTCCAAAATATGACATAGATGGTTGGGCATGCATTACATTCGAAGGACTTTGGGAAGGGTTTCCCCATGTCAGTTTTGTGGGGATAGGCATAGTACTTTGTCTGGGGTTCCATTGATTGTGGAAAGAATTACCCCAGATGAACATTCCATATGAGGAAACGGATCCCTGCTAATAATTCCAAGGCCTTGATGCGGAAGAAGTTCCTGGGTGTTCCCCCTGTGCAAGAATAGTACCTTGCATAGGAATAGATTGTCCAAAACTGGGATTGCCCCAAGTTGGGAAAGCAGTTGACGAGAAGGCATTGTTACCAAGTGCACTGAACAAAGGAAATGGTGTCGAACCTACCGACATATTATTCGAAGGTGGTCCCTGACTTCCTGCTCCAAATAAACTATGGTGTGCAGGCGGCCCGATGGATGGCTGGTGTGTGACACCGAGCGAAGGGGATGAAGGAGGTATATGACCTCTTCCATAAGGAAAATCATTAAAAGGAGCGGAAGTTCCCCTCATGTGGCCTTGCAGAGGAGCATTAAATATCCTTGCCCCCAGACCTGAAGTCTGTGAAGTGGAGTAGGAAATTACAGTACTTGTACCTGAACTAGGCATCCCATATGAGAACAGAGGGCCTGTCGCACTTGTTGTGAAAGGGCTTATGGCTACCGCCAAAGACGGGATCAGGCCACTGTTTAAGGTAGAGGCGGTCGAGAGCATGGTGGCACGAACCGGTGACGGTGGTTTAGGAGGTGAAAAATCTCCTTTGGTGACAACCGTAGTGGGAATTGAAGAATTCCAAGAAGAAGTAACAACATTTGTTTCCATTGCTGCATGCGACATTGTCTGACACTCGTAAAGGTGAACTGGTACGCTTTTAGGTGATGAGAGATTAGTGGTTGAGGTTTCAACTAGGCCAACAGCTTTCGCTCCAAGGTCCAAAATGGTCGATTCCTCCGTATGTTGGTCTGGCACAATTTATTGTGACCCGGTCGCTTCAAAAGACCCTTTTTGGTCTAGCTTTTGCCTTAGTGGTGGTGGGGGTGCCTCCAGTGTAACCGACGATAGGCCCAGAAGCCTTCGTGACCGACAGAGCTTGTGATCCTCCACTGTGTGAGAATATCAAAAGACACCCTAGGGTGTTATATTCGTTCAAAAAACAACACACACTAAAAAAGTCCCTATAAGATAAGACAGACAAACACTAAACTAATGGGAGGAACAATTACAACAACCAACACTAGAGCAACTTACCGGTGCAAGTGAAACTTGATTAAGGAAGAACCCTCGAGGTATAATATGCAAAGCGTGGCCCGATGCCTGTCCTAGGTACCACGATATACCCCCGCAGTCACCTGTGTATGTCCCTAAAAAAGATAAGCAACTAGGTTGCCAGCGCGTGAATAGTCACGAGATGGGTACAGTTGAAAGTCGGGTAGACCACAATGAGCAGGGTATCGATCCTGAAACCTATCAAGGGTATCGAGAGCAAGTGGTCTGGAATACAACTGAGGACCTCGAACAGATTCGAGACCCACGAAGCTCCGTGGAAAATGAAATCGACGGAATCCCAAGACATGCCCTTTATATGTGTTCTCCACTATGATTGGTCCATCTTTGGAGGGGTTATCTCCGCTACCTTTCCACACACGACCTCATGTTTATACCCTGTGTTAGAGGGGGGTCCCGAATAAATTTCACGATAATGGACTTGGACACTCCCTAATTCAGACTCCAATGTTTGATTTTAATGGCCTTGAAGAGTTTCCTCTCCAACCTAATTCAAGGCCCGAATCCTAAACTAGTTGGTTGACCCTACAAACATAAAAGTCTAATGATTTTTAGATTTAGCGTTAATTTTATGTCTTATCTTATGTCAAGGGTTATGAAAGTGAAACTAGTGTGTTTGAAATACGAAAGTAAAAATGAAAAGAAAGATGGAAACAAAAACCTCCACTTAATTAAAATTCTAAAAAACTTTGAATAACAAACTCAAATAAGAATTTCACTCGATGACCAGCTACTTATGATCTAAGTAAATTGTAAATAACTTATGAAAGAAAAGACTTTTCCCTGGTTGCTTAGTGCAAAACAACACTTTTCAACTAAACAAAGAAATAAATGATTTTTGTTTTTTATCTGAATGCTTATAAAGAAAAAATGAAAAATATCAACAAGTCAAAACCAAAAAAAAAACTTCTGGCCTAAACGCAGATCGCAAAGAATCACTTCAAAAAATTTCAAACTAGCAACTTAACAAAGGACTCTCAAACTTGTCTAAAAACCTTACAAAATAAAATTTTCATGAAAACTTGTAAATGAAAAAGAAAGCTATGGCTGAGATCAAACCTAAGCTACTGACTGCTATTACAGAGATTCAATATCCTAAGAGGTATAACTCTTGTCAAGGGAAAGGATGACTGCCTCTCCTTCAACAAAAACTATCCTTCACAAGCACACTACTAATAGATCAATAGTAAGCGTGTGCACGCAAGATGTGTAGAGTCAGAGGGCGTGTACACATGTGATGGCCTTATACAGGATGTGTGTATCTCTAAAACTCTGAAACAAATAAAAACAAACAACCCAAACCAGGCAGAGACCACTGATACTAAGAACCAGGATCTCTTGAAGGCTCAGACACTTTCTTTGAAAAAAAAAAACAATGCAAGGAAAAATTTGTAAAGAAAACCAATCTAAGGTGAAACCTAAGCTAAAAAATGAAAACCAAGACTAGAAAGACTTCCAGAAAACACCTGAGAATGACAAATTCTGACAGGGAAGAGGATGACTACCTCAAAAAATTTCTGAAATCTTACACGCCACTGTTACTTCTTCAACTAGCATTTACACGCGGGCTGTAAGAATGTAGGATGCGGGTACACGTGTGCAAACCTTATACAGACCGCATGTACCTATGTGGGTCTCGAAAAAAAAAAATTACAGTCAAGAAAAGAAACAGAGATAACTGGTATAAAATACCAGAATCTCTATTAGCTCAGACTTTGCAGAAGCTTCAAAAAAACAGGAAAGAAAACCAATCTTTTAAAAATACCCAAAAATATTCCTAGGAACCCTAGAGACTTCCCCAGTATGGTCGCCAATTCTGTTGTGAGTGGGAAATCCCCTTACGGACTAGCAAATAGGGTTATATTATGCATGCAGATATGACCAAAAGAAACCTACTTTCTACCTTCGTCCCCAGACCTAATCCCCATTTCGTTTCAGTAAATACATGGTTAGACCAACATACCTTGTTCTGGGCATTCAATGTCGATCTTTCTTCACGCTTGATTACTTGTTAGTAGCTCTCCTCCTAAGGCTGACCTGCATACAAAACAAGCAAAAAATTACACATGCATTTTACCTACAGATTAATGGGTTAGAGATTCAAACATATATTTAATAAACTATGAAGAACTCATAAAATGGGACGGGAAAAGTATTTCTTTATTACTTTTAATGAATCAAATTACAATGTCGAGACCGGCCACCGCTCCGCAAGCCTGATCCCGGGCTCCTCTTCAAATGTCCTCCAACTTCTTTGCTTTGTATCTCTCCTTGCACAAGGATGGAAAAAGGGTTGGGACAATGGGAATGTGAAATTGGGCAGAGTTTCTTTACTATTATTCTCCTCCTCCAAATGGGACCCCTAACCCTTCTTTTATAGGCTAGAAGAATCTAGGTATTTGGACGAAACCTCGGCCATGCATGGCCATGAGTTTCAGTTAACTCACCCAAAGTTGTGTGTTCCATCAACAACTTTCCTTTTTTCAGGATTTTGCAGGTACACATGGGATTTTTTAGGTCAGCTAACATGTACATGCATGCAGTAATGGAGTAGGGCACGTGGGCCCTTATAAAAGAGGTCTTTTAAAGAGTTGTTTACTAGTGTTTTGACAAAGAAGGAATCTAAGATGGCCTGATGCCAGGTAAGCATGTATGGTGCAAATTAGGGTTATAACAAGGATGGATGATACAAGAGAATAAAGTGATCAGAAAGAGGTCCATTGGGAGACACAAATTCCCATAGCAGAAAATCCACCACTGGAGAAAATTCTAGATCAAAGGATTGGCAATAAAACTAGAAGGAAGAATTATTTTGAGTACCTAGTGAAGTGGAAAGACCACCTAGCAGAATATGTCAGTTGGTTAACTAAACCTGACATTTAGAAACATGGAAAGATAATGCAAGAGCTCATGGATAGGAGTCCATGAATATTTTGTCCTGAGGAGTATAATGCACGAGCATCGTTATTAGTCTAGAGAAGCCAAGTGGAGGACAACTTAGGACCCAGTGCACACATTTCAAACTATTTTGAATTTTTAGGAAAGTACATCATTTTGATGTTTTAAAACCATTGTAATTAAATACCTTTAATATTTGGAGGATTTATCCATTGTATAGGATCGCAAGAGATTGGAATCGTCTTAATTATCTGTAGGATTGTACATATTTCAAGCATCAACTCTTATCTATTTTGTAAATGCTCATTCAATGTAATAGGCCTTAGTAGATGAATTTTTTAACTATGATAGTATAGAACTAAGGTAGGTTGGAGGGAGGGCTCGAGAAGCTCTTCGTGTATAAATAAATGTAATCTAAACCCAAATGAGGCTATTGAATCTTATTTTTAGTTTTGTTGGTTATTATAGAGAGTTGTTGAGAACTGCATGAGTCCATGTACATACTTTGTTAAATTTATATAATTATAAAGGTTTAATTACAAATGTGTGTTGTTACTTATTTCTGAGTTCATTGAGTAAATGTTATGTTATTTTACTTTTATGGTTGATTATGCTCATATGTTTGCATTTCTTAGTTAGACAGAGGAATTGTTAATGTTTCTTTAAGTTTCAATTGTTTCTCTTATGAGAGCTCTGGTTCAAGGAGTGCACAATCGCTGAGTGGAGAGAAACATTTGAGAAAAAACCCATGCAAGGTGTGCATTGGGCCTACTCCCAATTGGATTTTTGAAGATTTTAAGTATGGAGAGCGCAAGGAGTGTGCAAAAAGTTCCCAAGAAACTCCTAAGTCTCAAGGTGAACATGCACCGGAGGTGCGCATGAGTGAGTGTAAAGTTCTAATGTGTTTAGTGGAGTGAAAAGGAAGATGCGATAGGTTGAAATTTCCTCGCTTGGTCAAGCTCATGACGGATACTAACCAATATCCTTTGAAAAAGGAAGATTTTTGTTAGTTTGGAGGACGAGCAGATGAGATCCACTTATGGAGAAACCAAGCCTTTCCTAGCCGCTAGATCTGGGAAAGTATCATGAGATTTACCACTAGAATTTCTTCAAACTTCACGATTTCGGCATATTTCATTTGAGGAGTGTGTAGTTGTCGGAACTGCCCCCCCCTCCCCCCTTGCCCGGAGTTCTGAAGTCTAAAATGCATCTAGATTGTTGATTCTAGTGGACATTTGTCAGTGGATCATCGAGTTTGGGAGACTAGAGGCGAGGAGTTTTCAATCCCTCGAAGCTCCAAATAACATAGATCTTAGTTGTTGATCTGAAGGAGGATACGTGGAGGAAGGAGAGGAACTCCACCACTTCGACGTTAAGGAGGAACGCAGTAAAACGTTGTTGAGACTCCCAAATCCAAGGTGCTCTAAAGTCCTGAATTCTTCAAAGACTTGAGATTTGTTGGGTATGTGTTATATTATTTGCTCGAATAGTAGTGTACCATATTTAGGTGTTTTTTCGTCACATGGTTTTTTGCCGATGGTTTTCTATTTCTGGTTAAGGAATTAGGGTTGTTGACTAATCCAGGTCATTGGGTTATGGTTTTGGATGTCGTTGGCTCCTATATGTATATTGTATTGTAAACAATATATCATGATGAATGAATATACAATATGTTGGTTTTCTCGGTTTGGGTTTCCAGGAGAAAAATCTTTGTGTAATGTTTGTATTTTCCATTGTATCTTTTCTATTCTTTTACTGAAAATTTGTTTACAATAAATATTGTACAAGGTTAAAATCTACATTCATTATCAGATCTTTGTTGGCTTCAAGGAGATTCCTTTTTGGTCAAGGGTTTGGATCAGGACCGTGATAAGCCTTGTTACAGTGGGGGATCTGTGGCATTTTTTTTTTCAGGTGAAAAGAAATGGCAAGCAATTCGAAGATGGAGATTGAGAAGTTTAATGGGAAAATTTTTGAGTTGTGAAAGCTCAAGATGGAAGACCTGTTGGTGGAAAGAGATCAATGAATTGTGGTAGATCCAGGTACTTCACCTACAGGAACTTCAACAGATGACTGGAAAAAGTTGGATCGGAAGGAAAAGAGCACAATTCAACTGTGCCTCTCAGATTAAGTATTACTGAATGTGTGAGAGGAAGCTACAGCCAAGGATTTATGGGAAAAGTTGGGGAAGTTGTATTAGTCTAAGTCCTTAGTAAATAAACTATTCCTGAGAAAGAACTTGTATAACCCGAGGATGAGAGATGGAGACTAAGTGGAAGAGAATTTTAATGCGTTCAATACTATGGTAAGTCAGTTAGTATTTGTTGAGATTAAAATTTCAGATGAAGATAAATGTATCAGTTTACTGTTTTCTTTACCAAACTCATGGGATAGTCTGGTTGTGGCCATAGGTAGTAATACAACTGCCTTGAAGTTTGATGAAGTAGTCTCATCCTTGTTGTTGGAGGAGATGAGACAAAATAATATGGAAGGGAAGAGAACAAACACATTATTTGAAAGAGGGTGTTCCCAGGAAATAAATATATATATAAGTTCTCAAGTGGTATATCTAAGTATAAGGGTAGATATAAATATCCTGGAAAGTTTGTAAATGTATGTTGGATATGTGGAAAATAAGGGAACTACAAGAAGCAATGTAGATCCAAAGTTGATAAAAAGAAGGGATCTGAAGAATCTCCCTCTACAGAAGAAAATCCCTCCAAGGAAGAAGGAGGGGATGCGTACTTGTCTTCTTCAAGCACACATGTAGATCATGAGGCATGGTTTGTTGATTCTGGTGCATCCTTTCATATGACTCCCCATAGGGAGTGGTTCTGTGAATATGAAAGGTATGTTGGAGGTAATGTTTTCTTAGGTGACTATTCAACAACCACAATCATACGACGAGGACAAGTCAAGTTGAGGCTCAAAGATGGAAGGATTAGAACATTTCCCGGTGTTCTACACATCCCAGGTTTGGCTAGAAATTTGATTTCTTTAAGAAAAATGGACGATGTAGGGATAAAAACAATATTTTAAAAGGAAACCTGTAGGATGGTTCGAGGAGGAATGGTGTTGGTGAAGGCAGTTTAGTTTGGAACTCTGTATAATATGCAAGGAAGCACTATTAATGATGGGTTTAATAGTTCCATTGTTCTTGATATTGGAGTTGAAGAAGAAATAAATCCTATAGTATCTGGAGAAAAGGTTATGTTGTGGCATCAAAAACTAAGGCATATCAGAGAAAAGGGTCTTCGACTACTACACAGTAAAGGTATGGTTGAAGGTATTCCTAACTTCTCTCTGGATTTTGATTTATGTGAACATTTTCTATAT
>SNQJ01S0245349.1:0-13201 GCA_010110895.2 Picea sitchensis | reverse complement strand
GCCAAGTATAAGTGCTCCGTCAACCTTCTATTCTCTGCCCTTAGACTGAGATTTTGTTTGTATATGTTGGCCAATTGCTTCTTCTGGACCCTCTTTCTTTTGATGTTTTTCTTCAGTTGATTGTATTCCTCTGCCAATTCATTTACTTGGCTTGTCAATTGTCTCCCAAGTGTGATGTTTTCCTGATGTAACTTTTGATTCTTTTCCTGGACCTCCCTAAGATGACTGTCTGTCTCTTTGAACAATTTATCCCAATCCTCTTTAGGTCTCTGCTCTACCTCTAAAGCTGGATCTGGTGGAGAGTCTCTCAACTGGACTATGGCTTCCAATGCTTCCTTTTCAAGAGGGGAAGCTTTAAATTTTGACAACTTATCACTAGGCTCTACCATCTCACTGCTTGGAACAAACTCTTCTGATAAAACAAGCTTCCTTCTAGATGATATTCTAAGAACTGGTGTGTCAATTGTAGATTGGATAATTGGGGGATTGTCTTCAATTTCCATTTAAGGAAGCTCTACAAGAGATTCTGCCTATTCTTCAATTACAGTTTCTTGAGCCATTTCTTTTCTTTTCCTTCTATAGACTTGGGCAAGTGAGGGTTTTGAATAAATGAGTTTTTGAGAGGATTGATGTTTTTCAGATGCATGGGGGATAGTAGAACAAGAAGGCTAATCTGTGTCAGGTGTAGGAGCAGAGGGGACAAAATATATTGTTGCTTCAAATGGGAGAGTAGGAGGGTCAACATGAGGTGGTATCTCAGATGAGGGAACATATGAGTCAATAGGAGATGTTGCAATTTTCTTCGTAGAGGCTCTGTGTTTAGGAGGAGAATGAGGCAAATCAATATGGTAGTTTGATACAAACAAGAAGGTAGTCCAATTTTTCCCTTCCTTTTTCAACTGCTCAAGATCTATAAGTTTGATTAGAGCATGATGAAAAATAGACTTTTGAAGCTTCTCAGGTTTTCTTTGTGCAAAAGAAATCATCCTTTGTAAACTTTGGAAGAGGAGAAAGGATAAGTCTATCTCTTTGTTACCAGTGAAATGGAGGAGGAGCTTAAAATGACACTGCAACACCCAGATGTATCTTCCTTCACATGTGAAAAACCTCTGAATGATGAACAACAACTTGTCATAGTATTCTATCAGCCACTTCCTCGGAACATCTCTCACTAGATCAACTCCTCTATGCTCAGGTCGAGCATGTCTTGGCACTAGTCTTCCTTTTCAATTTTCTTTGCTTTGAACCATTGTTCCCCTATCCTAGGGATCTCTGTCACTTCAATAATCATATCTGCTGTCACATGGATTTCTAGTGGACCAATTTTCCTTTTTTCATCCATGTAATTCTGTACAAAATCCCTTGATACCTCCAGATGGTATCCTTGCAGCTTCTGGGAAAATATCTAGCAACCCAAGAGTTTGGAGGAGTCCACATGATTCATGTCTTGCTCAATTAGTGAAGTATCTATAGGCTCGAATCTGACCAGGGAGCCCAACCTTTTCCTAGAGATGGGGTCCTTCCTTGGTGCCATGAGAGAGAGGAAGACCTTCTTCAATTGTTTTGTACAAGTAACGGTGAGAAAAAAGATCCCAAAAGAAGAATATATGCAAACCTTGAGACCTTTTGATGAACAAATGCAACTGTGGAAGAGGGCCTTAGTGCTTTGATGAAGGTCACAATAGGTGAGGCACACCTCCTTTTAATAGTTTCTTCATGCAAAAATTCAAATTTCAAACCGGGACCTTTTCCCTCTGAGTTTGTAGCGCACCACACACTGAAATGATGCTATGCGTTGACAACAGGAGATGAGTTGGTAGCGCCTCCAGTACAAAAGTACACAGATGCGCTACAAACTCACCATCATGAAGTGGAATTATATATAATGGTCAAATCATGACTTGAGAGAGATATGATAACTTTTACAAAGACCAAAACCGACTTATATGACCACGACTCATGTGAAAGGAGATAAATGATTTAAAATTTGACCCAAAATGACTTAGGATAATGACTATGAAAACCATTGAGTCGTTTTTACCCTATGTGACATGACTCATATTACTGACTGGACTTATGAAAGACATATTTTATTAAATGACTCATGACATAAAAAATTATAAAAATTACCTATGACATGAATAAAAAGGGATTTTTATTGGGAGATAACATAAGGGTTTCAAGAGTTGGAAACAATAACATATTAATGACATGCTCTGTGCTCACAGTTAAAATATCATTAGTCTGATCAATAGACACAATGGTTCGAATTTTTGGATTACTTAGCTAGTGACTCAACCAAATCAGGTTTGTGGAAAGTACTAGGTACTACATCCCGAGCTAATATACTTGACCAAAGAGAAAATGAAACAAACTACTTATCTACTTGTTTCATGAAAAACTATCTTATTTATTGCAAACCACATTCACTAATACATGTATCAGATACATCCAAAAATAAATCTACTATGGTTTTTGGTTCACTAAGACCATCAACTAGGGTTTAGGCAAACAACACTTTCCTTCCAAAGGCCATTCTTTTTTTAACACTTCTACAATATAAGAAGTAATTCTAAATTGACTCACATGAGGGTTTATGAACTTACCAATTCTTAACGGGCATGCAAATATTTGAATGCTCTAGGTGAAGGACAATGCATGAACACTGACACACGACCTCTCGAGGTATAGTATTCGAACTACCAAATCCATGAACACATGCAAAAAAATATGAGAATTAATCAGGAAATGCAATGAAATATGCAAAAATAAATGTGACATGACTAATAATAAATGCAAAATTAAAATAAGCTTCCTTCTAAACTGATGTGTCGAGCTATTATGCATTTCAGAATCAACTCATTGCATTAAAAATCATAAGTTTCTAATGCCGAAATAATCCTCCATCATTCGATTAGGTATTATATGAGTCGTTAGATATTTCAGAGGAAAGAAACATTTTTAAACACCTCCGATCCTAAAATGAATGAGGATCATAGATAATGACAAATGCTAGTCGTTCGCTATTTCAGAGAACATAAACATTTTTAAACACCTCACACTTTTGATCCAAAAATGAACCACAATCGTTGATCATGAAAAATACTGACCGTAGGATATTTCGGAGGAAAGAAACAAAATTACATACCTCGTATCTCTTGTTCCGAAATGAACCTCCACTATTTGATCCGGTAATGGCCAGTCATCCAATTTCTGAAAGGCAACTAACAACAATATATATCGAGTGTTTTCCAACCCGAAATGTCTATTAACCATCAGATCGTCAGGTTTCATACCATTGGATTTGTTCGACTCAACTCAAATGATTAACCCTCGGTTATTTTTGTGCCTGAAATAAAATCTATGTCTTTAGATCTCTTGCAACGACATTTTCATTAGGATATTACCCAAATTTTAACGATCATAAAAGAGAATATTAAAATTTAACTTGATCATATCATTTCTTCACAAAAATTTAACATAATGTCTACAGATCAATTCACAAATAAAAAAGAAGAAGTAAATCTAATTTGAGCAACAACAACATGTACTCTAGATGGACGTTAGAAGTGCATTCATAAATGGGGATTTGCGAGAGCAAGTTTATATGAAGTAACCTAAAGGATTTGCAATTGAAGAAAAATAAAAGTTAGTATGTAAGTTTTTTTCAAAAGTCTTACCTCTGAGCTAGGTTACCTCGGGCTTTCTCGGCAAGCTCTTAACTCTGAACTAGCTTACCTCAGGCTTCCCGACAAGCAATGCTTACATACCCATCCAAAGCTTTATCTCTCTAAGAATTGAAGATTCTCTTTGGATTTCTCCTTGGGCTATGAGGCAAGCATGGCGTCAAGCCAGGGGAAGGGAACGAGCCAAGCAAGGGTGCCCGGACTCCGTAGGAGACGTATTCGTAATCGTTTCAGTTCCTTTTTTTATTCATATCCTTTTAACCGGTGAAGGCCTTGTATGGATTAAAATAAGCTCCTCAAGCATGGTATGAAAATATTAATAAGTATATTAAATCAAGAAGTTTCAAGAGAAGTGATTATGATCCTAAATTGTATATCAAAGAAAAACATGAATAACTTATCATTGTGGTTGTATATGTTGATGACTTAATAATTACAGGTAGCAGTGATGATTTGATTCAGGAAGAAAAAGATAGTCTTTGCAAATCATTTTAATATGACTAACTTGGGATCGTTACATTATTGATTGAGCATTGAAGATTGGAAACAACTAAATGGAATTTTCATCTCATAGACATAGTATGCTTTGGAATTGTTGGACAAACTCAGAATGGAAGATCATAATCCCAAAAAAATACCAATGGAGGTAAACTTAAAGCTTTTGAAAGATGATGAATCTGAGGTAGTTAATGAATTGATTTATTTTCAACTTGTAAAGGGATTGATTTATCTTACCACAACTAGACCAGACAAATTTTGCAGTTGGAATGTTAACAAGGTTATTAATTTGTTGCACAGAAATACATTGGAATGTAGAAAATAGAGTATTTAGGTATATCAAAGGTACTTAGTAGTTTAGTATTGCATTGGATAAGAATGATAATTTCATATTGAAAGGTTTTTCAAATGAAGACTAGGAAGGTGATATAGCTGAAAAAAAATCTACACTAGGTTATGCTTTTACCCTTGGTAGTGGAGTGATTTCATAGGCAAGTGAAAAACAACATTTGGTAGCGCTTCCAACAAAAGAAGAAGAACACAAAGTAGCTATTCGAGCAACTTGTGAAGTAGTGTGGTTACGCAAAATTTTAAGTAATTTGAAGCTTCCACAAATGTAGGCTACAAATTTACATTGTGACAACCAAAGTTCCATCAAGATGATGAAGAATCTGATTTATCATTCGAAAACAAAACATGTCAAAATTAAACACCACTATATCAGAGAAAAAGTATAGAACAAAGAGATAGAGATTATTTATTGTAGGTCCCAAGATCAAGTGGAAAACATCTTCACCAAAACACTCAATAGGGAGAAGTTCATAAAATTTTGAGAAATGTTAGGAATTGTGGAAAATGAAATCAACATTTAGAGGGGGTGTTAGATATTGTAATGTTTATTTCATTAGTTATAAATGTATTAGAGTAACACCTTGCTTGCTCAAAGATCCATAACATTGAATATCGCTTTGCAAACCCTAATCTAGCATCGCTCTTATCTTCCTTCACTTGGTTGATTAGCTTCCCTCCATGGCAGGGGGGACCTAATCCTCCTCCTAATTTTGCAGTAGTTGCTATTTCCTTCAAGCGACTTTTGGAATCGACTAATAGACTCGTGTCTAGACCTTTGTAGGACCGTTTTTTTTTAAAGTTTATCACATCATTAAATTTTGCTTGCCTCAAGTCTCTACGAAGTGCAAGGCTCTAAAAATTGTAGATAAAGGATTGGTTGGATATTTTACTGGTACTTCTCCCTCTCCTCATCAGATGGAATCTTGGATTAATAAAAACTGACAACCTATAATCAAAGGATAAGTAAACCATTTTTTTTGTGGGAGAGGATATTACGCTTTCCTTTTCGAATTCAAAGAAGAAAAATATTTCATCTTTTGGAGTAGATCATATTTATATGGAACAAGGGGTATCTATCTATTTTGTTGGACTCTCGATTTTGACCCAAAACTTGTGGTTCCATCAACTGTCCCTGTGTGGTTTCATCTCCTCCACTTACCTCTTCACTGTTGGGGAGATAATGTTCTAAAAAGCATTAGAGACTCCATCAAAAAGTACATTGATAAATCAGAGCCGAANGATTTTGACCCAAAACTTGTGGTTCCATCAACTGTCCCTGTGTGGTTTCATCTCCTCCACTTACCTCTTCACTGTTGGGGAGATAATGTTCTAAAAAGCATTAGAGACTCCATCAAAAAGTACATTGATAAATCAGAGCCGAAGTCACTTGTATTTTCTTGTGCAAGGATATGCATGGAGGTAGATCTAGATAAAGGAATCCCAAAAGTAGTGAAATTAACCCTCGATGTCTAGTCTTACATTCAACAAGTCGATTATGAACAACTACCATTCAAATGTAGATTCCATCATGAATATGTGAATTTTGTCAAATATTGCCCTAAGAAACCCCAATAAACCAAGGAATCTTTGGAGTAGGAGGAACGATAGAAGAAGGTGAATAAAAAGGTATTGAGAAGTAAAGGACCCACCTGATCTTCGACAAAGACAACAAAAAATAATCCCCATAATCCACCTATGAATAATTGGGAGTTAAATAATGTACCAAAGGTAAGTCATTCTCATACCCTAAGTTCCTCTCCAAATGTTCAAATAACCTCTACAAATAAATTTGAGCCTTTAGGATCTAACCCAACATCAAAATATTAAGAGGGACAACCCCCTCGGTCTGGAGTTCAAGGCCCATTCATAGTCTAGTTGCCTCCCCCCCATTGGAAACCCCTTATGAAGTTTTGTATGGAGGGGATGAACCTACTTTGGAAGAGCTTCCCGATGATTAGGGGCAGACAACCAAAAAAATATAGCTCAACTAGGGAAAATTGTCACAAGAGAAGAACTCAACAAAAGATTGAAGAAGGAGAAATCATGGAAGAGAGGATACCAAGGAAAGTAGGTAGGAGAATAAACAAAGACTAGAAAGAAGAGGAAGCTAATACAAATAAAGCCTTGGGTATGCAACAATCCTTCCCATCAACACGTGGACCAAAAAAAGGGAAATGTATTGAAGTAAGTGACACTCCATCTAACACCTTAGGAGGTGATCCTTCCCACTTGTAATTTAAATGAAAATCCTCTCTTGGAATTGCAAAGGCACAGGAAGAAAAACCGAGGAAGAAGCTATAAGGAATTTAATAAAAATAGAAAATCCCTTTGCATTTCTCATTCAAGAGACAAATTTAGGTGAAGAAGTCTCTCTAAATCTTGGAAAAAAAGATCTAGAAGAATAATGCTGGTATAACTATTGGACCGAGGGGAGATTCTAGTGGAGTTCTCACTATTTGGGACCCTGCCAAAGTTGAGAATTTATTCTCTTTTAGTTCAAACAACTAGATCCTTAACGGTTCCTGACATCTCGAATTAGGGAAAGTATTTCATATGATTAGTGTTTATTCAACAATCAAGTACCTAGAGAAGGTTAGGTTTTGAAATTCTTTTGTAGGCAATCAAAGAAAATTGTGGCCCTGAATACTGCATCATAGGAAGTGATTTTAATACAATCACATTGTTGCCGTCCTTATACACACTTGCAGACATGAGCTAAGTCCTGCTCACTTAGTGTGTCGTTGGAGGCACAATGCCTAGGTTTAAAGTGCATGCTGTCACTTTGACTTGAACCTCTTCCGTCTAGGCTAACTCCTAGGGAAGCCAAGAGGGGTAGACCCTAGTTACTAGATGAGATTAAGAATTTAATGTTCTAGGGGTTGGTTTTAATTAGTTAAAAGGTTAAGGGGAATCTAGCCTATGATGTCAATCAACAAATGCAAGATGCAACTATCTAAGTATGAGAGTCAGACCTTTTCCTAGGGCAACTACGACTAGTGCCTTAGATTGGGCAATGGGTTCAACTAAGTTAGGGGGATATTCGTTACAAGATAATTACAAGTTTACAAAAGATTACAAAAAGATAGATACAATTAGATATAAAAGAAAATCTAAGATATGCAGATTAAGACTACATACAAAATATTAACAAGTGCTTGAATGTGCAGGAAAAAAGATATTCAAAGATGAACAACCATCAACACATCAAGCCAAGCATGCTCACAAGAGATAGACTTCCGTTGGACTGTTTTTCAATGGCCAAGAGACGCAAATCACTCAAGACCCAACCAAGAGAATGCCTCTAGGTGGATGCGCACTTCTTGAAGGATCACACCAAAAGTACAGGGATACAAGATAAATGAAATCTCTGGAAAGTCAAATATTCCAAATGAAAGATTTAATCACTTAGATATTATTTCTACAACACATCAAAGATAGCTTGCATATGAATGTAAATTGAAAGACAATGAGATCACTGAGCTTGCAAGTGTGTAATTGTATTGCTGATGTTGTAGATTGAAGATTGAATTAAGTGATTAAGTGTGAGATTAATTTTAGCCCTATCTAGGTGTCAACCCAAAACTCTCCTCCCCCTATTACCAAGTGGTTGCTGGATGCTCAAGAAGTGAGGCAACGAGGCCTACCCTAGCTTCACAGGTCAACCCTAAGGCCGAGTACTCCGGAAAAACGTTCGTGGCTTTCCTTTAAACCCCGTTTTAAATGGCGAAGATGGTGAGTTATGGTCTCCTATTAAGTCTAATTAGTTTATTTTAGACCTATGCACTGAATATTGCGAAGTGTGATTGAGTGCTTGTAGCTTTCTCAACAAAGGATTGCCAAAATACTGAAACTGAAAGATAAGAAGGCTGATGTCTTTAAACAATGAAGTTGCACATTTAGTTCTTAAGTTGTTTGAATTATTGCATGTAGATGTAAGATCTAAAATGCTTTTGAAACTGAGAGTTGAAAATGATGAAGGCTGAGGCCTTTAAACAAATGGATTGCAAGTTAAGTTTTAGTTTCCGGAAAAGGCCTTGGGGACCCAAACCAGATTTAATGATTGAGTTCTTAGTTTATTAGATTGCACATATGAAGTGTAAGAACCGAAAGTAACTTGCAGAATTGTAAAAGATGATTATTTTATGCCTTTATGAAACTGGTGTTAGCATGCGCTTGTGTAAGATAAAGATTAGAGAAACTGAAACTTGCATGCAACGAAAAATAAAGATCTAACCTAAGCCACCACGGGCTCTAAGCTAGCATGTGTTAAGTGTAAGATCTACTCTATATTATTTTAGCTTTAAGCATGCATGTATAAATCACTAATAATCTAGCTAAACTAAGCAAGGAAAGACAGGAAATAAAGCTAATCTAAACTTGCAAAGTAAAGTATGAAGGAAAGGAAAGCAAGCCGCTTGGGTACAACTCCTTTGGGCTTGCATTTACAGTATTTTAGAGAGAAGAGAAAGAAGAGAAATTGTTACCACAATGAGAGGAGTTGTTTGAGGGTGTTCTATGCATGGAATTGAGTAGCATGCCCTCTTGTCTTGGTAAGAACTTGCAAAAATCAGCAAGCTATTGTTGCTGATTTGAGCTGCAACACACTCAACAAAGTTATGGAATTTTTGTTTTTAGGCAGAAATTTTGTGCATACAAAAACCAGAAAATCGTATTGATTAAGTGACCAATCTAATCATTTTAAATAGCAAAAACCGAATCTGAAAGAATGAGGAAGAGGGACAGAGAATGCTAGTGAAGTGTAAGCGAAGATGAGGGTACATTCGTCCTTGAAGCTATCCCAACAACTTCATAGAGGTGATCTGCAAAACTTAAACCAGAAGTGAGATGGAACAACAGATAATATCCTGCATGCATAGACAATACAACATAGTTTCTATTATATAAGCATGCACAAAATATATAGGTGGGCAACTACAGTATTGCGTCACATAGCCTAGTAAACTAATTTACTTGAGAAACTATTTACCAAAACACATAAAGATTCAGAATGATATCACCTCACAATGAGTGGCAAATCCAGACTAATCTTGAATGCCACAGTATCCTCCAAAGCAATTTCTGTATTATTAAATGGGAAGAGGTTGTAGCATCAATGCTTCTACAAGCTCTTCAAGAACCAAAACCAGTGAAGCAATGTGAAAGTAATGAGAGAGAGAGAGATGGGAAGAATTCGGTAGCATGACAATACCGTGGAGAATGATATTGAATGATGGAGTGAGGGGTTTCTTATATAGCCTTGGGATACCAAGAGACCCCTCTTGGATCTTCAACACTTTTCAAAGATCCAAAGGTGAAGACAACTCATTGAGGAAAACAACCAATGAGATGACATGCTTTTAGGGTAAGGGGAAATGGAAAGAAGGTGAGGGAAAATGGAAAGAAGAGAGAGTGGAGAGGTGAGTTGGCCATGAAAGAGGGACGCATGGGTCCAAGGAAGAGACCCACGCATGCATCCAAGGAAAATTCCCATTTAAAGCTCGATGTTTCCACTCTACAAGATGAAAAGCGTGAGTTGCGAAGAGGAAAGCGTGAGCTAGGAAAGAGCGTGGGGGAGTGTGTGAGACACACTCCCACAAGCAACATGAGAGGTGGAAAGGATGGCACATGTGTTGTAGAGGGATTCCCATGCTTTAACTTAAAGCAAGACCAAAAATCAAACGTGATGTTTCCACATTACACAGAGGGTGACATGAGGTAGAAAAAAGCGCGAGGTACGTGAGGTAAGGAGGGATGCGTGAGGGTTGAGTAAGGGAGGAGTGTGGAGTCCACACTCCAAGGTGTGATGTGAGTGGATAGGAGAGGTGTGAGGTAAGGGAAGAGGGACCCACACACCAATTTAAAGAGTGAGTTTCCAACTAATACGTGGGAGGGGGGACGTACCATCCAAATGTGGCAATTAAATTAAAATTTAATTAAATGAATGGGTAAAGGGTTAGGAAAGGTATGGGTAGGTTAGGTGGGGCCCTCTATTTAATTACCACACTTTGATTCACTGTTTTTAGTCCATTATTACAAAAATGACATTTTCCCATGTCCTGGGTTTGGCAATTAAAATTGTCGTTTTCCCGAAAAAACTCCTAAGTGGACAAAGAACCTAGCAAAACTTGTCCGACTGAGTTGAAACTTGGTCCATGGGTTTAGGGGGTCTCATTAGATTTATTTTGAGTCAAATACCCCTATCAAAAATCCCGGGACCTAAATTTTACATTAATTACCCAGAATTAATTAATTAATTAATTCAGAACCTTAAAAAAAACCTGGCTATACTTGACAGAATTCCGCGAAATTTCGCATGATGTCTTACATGGTCATTTAAAACATTCCTAAACACTATATACCTAGGAATGAATTCATTAGAATGCCTTTCACCACTTTGGAGGATTTATTGGGTGGGAGTGAAAAACTCAAGGGAGATTAACCCGGCTGGTTAGGCCACATTAACCTCCTGAGGATTAAAAAAACTCAATGAAAGGAACTCTCCTAATGAAGAAACCCTAAGGCAAATGAACTAACATGATCCATGTATACCTATTACATTATAAACCCGCACAGGGGTGCGGTAATCCCGCTTAAAAAACTGTGTGCTGGAGCAAAAAAAATGCCCTGTAGAACCAATTAGTCTTCGACATGTTTGCATATGTTAATGCATATCTTCATGGTACATGGAGTTGACCCCCTAGTTGAAGAGGCAATCAACATATGGCTCCACATGGGGACGTGTGTTCGATCTTCTCAATCGGGACGAAGAGCATACGAGAATCCAACGTCTATAGAAGTTGCTCACCAATATCCAACATAAGCATACATATATAAATGAATCTACATAATGAAATAGCTATTGTACAACATCTATAATTATAAAATGAAACTATGATACATAAATACATCTAAGTACATAATCACATAATAAATGAAAGAATACAAAATTGAAATACAAGAGGAGGGTTAGAGATACATTACAACCATCCATGCACTGGATGGAATGAAGCCATAAGTGTCTGAAACATCCTTGTCTAGGATGACTCACAGAAGATCCCTTCCCAAGTTTTATTAACTTGGAATTTTTCGCGAGAAAGAACCAACCAAGAATCATGATCCTTCTTCCCTTCAACCAAACACTGGAATATGACAAGTTACATAAAATTTTGATATTTTGTTGCTCATGACTGCTAAGGTGGAAGGCTAACCAATACTCATAATGATATGACATTGCTAAACTGAAGTTGCCTTCCATTTTCCCACTGTTTAGTACAAAGTCCTCTTTTGGCTGAGAGGTCGGAAACAAACATGTCAATGGAACCATTACACTGTTTTCCTCAAGGTTGTCAAGGTTTTCCTCCAAAGAGATTGGTTCCACAAGAGGAGGGTGGGGACTTGAATTAACTAGATACTCAACATTTTTAAACTCAAATTCCTTTACATCCTCAAAGTAAATGACTGACTCATCCATGTATTCATCCAGAGTTTCCCTATGAACTTCCTTATCTTTTTCACTGTCAAGCTCAAGTTCATGGGGTTCTGCATATTCAATGTAAGTCTCAGTGAAATTAACTTCCAAGATTTCCAATTGATCTTCCATGATCATAAACTGTTCATTCATGGCTTCATACTGTTTTGTATGGGCATACTGCATGTTCAAAATGATGTTTTTAAGCTCCTCAATGGGATTTGGTGGAGAATCAACCTCTATGTCTGAATTAGTTGTTGCAATAGCTAGAAGATTCTTCCTCCTCCATTTTCCCATAAAATCATCAACCAATTCATTGTAAATTTCATCCTGGTCATCCCCAAATCTTTCCAAAAAGTCATGCAGAAAGTCCTGTATGGTCTTGATCGAATTATCCTCATAAAGAAGAAACCAATGACCAGAATATCCGTCATCCACCAAAAGAGTCCAAGAAAGCAATCGCATAAGAGCATCCTCAAAAATGGGTGAATCATCCCAATCATCAATTAATTGCCCAAAGGCCTTGACATGAACACAACCATCATCATCATATTGAAAATTAAGCACATTGTCAAGAACATCTTCAGGTATATCATTAGGATAACCAACTATTTCTGAAAAGTCAAAAGGCTTCTGGAGGTTGCTCATTGAAAAAGAAAAAATCTGGGACCCAAAAGATTACTAAGGATCTGACAAAAAGGAAAACATGCTAACCTCATCCACAAACTTTTTCAAGTTCAAGGATGAAACCCAACAAGTTGTGAGTTCCTTCTTGAAGAATACTTTACCAATTTATTTTTAAAGTGGAGTCGCCAGATGACCAGGTTTATCAAACAAACAAGAGCATCAGACAAAGAAAAAACAAGAAGGAAAACAAAAGTTAGATTATTAAGCTGGAACAAGAATTGGATATCAATGAGTGCTTCTTCTCCAAGAATTTCAAGTAGCCCACAAAGATTGCTCCTTGTTGTATACCCAATATATTTGTTCAATGGAGTCGCCACTTGTAAAGGAATCACACGAAATCAACCAATGCAAGTTCAAATAATTTTAGTGATTAAAGTTTTTTATTGTTTAGTCTTAAAAGAATAAGTTAAGTCGTTTTGACCAAGGATAAATGACTTATCCCCGACAATGATGCCAAAGATGTTGTCGTCCTTATACACACTTGCAGATGTCAGCTAAGTCCTGCTCACTT
>SNQJ01S0245348.1:0-12878 GCA_010110895.2 Picea sitchensis | reverse complement strand
GTCGTTGGCCCCCATAACATTCGACGCCAACTCTCTCTCATGTTATGGTGGGTCTTACTTTGCGACTATTGCAGTTATTTTTGTCATTTGCCGAAGACCTTTGAACTTGGTAGGGCCATCAAATGCCCACATCATCGTCGTTGCTTATTACAGTGACCATTGCCTGTTATTCAGAGTATGTTCCTTTGCAGAATTGTCTTCTGCCTTTATCATTACCGCCCCCGAGGGCGCTGCAGTTGTCTACACCAACACTTCCGTCATATTTTTTCAGAGTTACATCACACGAGCATGGGGCATGCCCGCCTCATTTGCACACAGTTGTATATTTTTTCTGCACGTCTCTCAGAAGGTCGAGATACCGGTTCCCTTTTTCTCCAACGGATCACTCTGAAAGGTCCCACTATTGCTTTCCCTTACAACCACATTCTCAGTAGAAGAAACATTGATGGATTTCGACTATACGTATGCTCCTAACCTCATCCATCAGGGGGCATCTGTTATCACTGAAATTTCGTCTGCACATGGCGACAAGAACTATGCATCATCAAAACAGCAATGAAGTCATTCATGGTACTGAATTAATTTCACAGCACTCCAGAAGGGCCAAAAACTATACAAAGTAACCAAAAATTGAAAGGCGCTTTACAGCAGTGTGGCTCGCGCGTGCATGCGCAGGACAAAAACGTGTTATTCGCGCATGCGCTCTCAACGCGCGGCTGTCAACACAAAAACCCGTGCATCTGCTAAAATGGTGCATTAATTGAATAGGTCGTCTTCCCAACCGCCTACGGACCGGCTCCCAATTTGATTTGACCCTCAAATCAGAGCCGGATCCGCTAAGTCGGCGAGTTAATGACCTGAAGAAACCCTAAAAGGGTCCTTGTTCACACTTGGAGAAGGTTACGTGACCGCCCGAGGAGTTGCTATAAAAAGCCGTGAGGATACACTGTTTTGGCAAGGGATTCTAAGCACTGTTATGCTGTTCAGATGGTTTAAGGGCTCATCCTTTACCAAACAACCTATCAGCTGCATCACCGAGAGTTCTTTCACTGCTATGCTCAGTTCTTCTCATTTGTAAGGAAAGCAAACTGTGTGAGGGCCCCGAAGAGCCTTCCGTTGGAGGGAGAAGGAACCTCTGGTCCCTTCCTTCAGCGTGCTCCGGTTTCAATCWATACACCTGCCTGAAACCATTGGTGACACCTGTGTTCTGTGTTTGATATGTGTTGTTTCTTTCCGTAGTTTCAATTTGTTTTCAGTTCATGTTAGATTGTAGTTCTTTTTGTTTCTCTAACCCTATGCTGCCACAGCTGTTCTGCCCTGCTAAACCCAACAGGGTATGCAAGCGCTCCCTATTTGCTCACCTGGTGACCATTTGAACGCGAACAAATAGGAAGTGTGTTTTGTCTTTGATTAGATTGCATGACTTGTTGAAGATCTTGGGGATCAGAGCTCAACTTGGACTGGGCGAGGACAAACATCGTAAAAAGGTACATCTTCTTCCTCTTCTCTATACATTAGTTTAGCTAGGTTTAAAGGGATGTCAATGATCAACGTTAGCACCTTTTTGTCTTGGTCTTAGGAGTCTAGAGCCCAAGAGGGGATTCACCTGTCCACAGGGGGATTTCTCTGTAACAATGTGTCAACCTGAGGAAGTTGAATGATGTGTGCCTACATGACCCGTTCCCTACTCCTTTCACATATGAGGTGTTGGAGAATGTAGGAGGACATGTATCTTATTTAGTCACTGATGGATTCTCAGGATACCATCAGATCAAGATAGCTCCAGAAGACAGGTACAAGATCACTTTTTCCACAGAATGGGGATCCTACCAGTACACGGTAGTTTCATTTGGACTTAAGAATGCACCAATAATATTTTCCAGAGTAGTCATAGTTGCATTCAAAGAATTCATCCATCAGTTTGTAGAAGTATATCTAGACGACTGGACAATATATATTCTGTTGAAAGACCATGTAGAGGTGTTGAGGATGATGTTATAAAGATTCAAACAGTGTCAGATATCGTTAAACATCAATAAGTACATCTTCGAAACACCCTATGGGATATTATTGGGCCATATAGTATGCAAACAAGGCTTGCTATTAGATCCTTTAAAGATTGCAGTAATTGTTAATCTACCACCACCAAAATCAGTACCTCAGTTAATATCAACATTGGGACACACAGGATAATATAGGAAATTCATAAAAGGGTATGTGTAGATTATTGTGCCAATGGAGAAATTGTTAAGAAAAGATAGCAAGTTTCAGTGGAATGAGGATTGTTAGTGAGGATTGGACACCTTGAAAGAGAAGATGGTAATCGCACCAATACTAGTATTCCCAGACTGGGAAAATACATTCCATGTGCATGTATATGCATCTGCCATAGCACTTGGAGCTATTTTAGCACATCCAGGAGCAGGAGAATTGGACCATCCTATATAATTTGCTAGCAGAAAACTGTCAAAATCGAAGCAGAATTACAATACCACATAGAGAGAAGGCTTAGATATGGTATATGCAATCCAAAAGTTTAGACATTACTTATTGGGAAAACATTTCAATATGTTTACATACCATTCAACTCTCAAATACCTCGTCAACATGCCAGTGTTGGGGGGAATAATTTGTAGATGGTTATTTTTGTTCCAAGAATTTGAATTTGAAGTGACAGTCAAACCAGGGAAGTTGAATGCAAGGCCTGATCATTTGCCAAGGATCACTAATGGAGAGGAACCTACGAATTTAGAAGACAAATTTCTCGATGCATAATTATTTTCAGTCCAAGTAGCTAATGAATATTTTGCAGACATCATTCAATACTTTAGTACAAGGATTGCGCCACAAGAATTCAACACTATGCAAAAGAAAAATATGGTATTCAGGGATGCACACTATCAATTAATTGCAGGACACTTATACAATATGGGTGCAGACAACATCCTGAGAAGATGTGTACTATAACATGAAATACCTAGGATTTTAGCAGAATCTTGTGAGGGAATAGCAGGAGGACATTATGCAGGCAAAGATACCATGCAGAAGGTTTTGTGCGCAGGACTATGGTGGTCAACTGTTCACAAAGACTCAAAGGACTATTGCTAGAGATGTGATGTATGTCAGAGGGTTGGTAAACCAAATAGATGGGATGAGATTCCCCTAAGACCACCAGTAACCTTGCAAGTATTCGACAAATGGGTAATAGATTTTGTGGGACCAATTAACCCACCAACAAAAAGATCAGGAGCGAGGTACATTATTACTATGATGGAATACTTAACAAGATGGGAAGAAGCAACACTAGTAAAATATTGCAGCACGGAGACAACAACACACTTCTTGTTTGAGAAATTGATCACTAGATTTGGATGCCCAAGGATTTTGATGAGTGACCAAGGAACTCACTTCATTAACAACACTATTAAGGCTATGATTGAGGAGTTTGAATTTTATCATCAAAAGAGTACACCATATCATCCTCGAGAAAATGGAACAGTGGAAGCCTTTAATAAGATCCTCAAGAACGCACTAACAAAGATATGCAATGTTAATAGGGACGACTAGGACTTGAAGATACCAACAATATTGTGGGCATACAGGACCACATGCAAAAAATTGACAGGGAAGATACCATTCATACTGGTGTATGGAAAAGAAGTAGTGGTGCGATTAGATTTTTTGGTAGTAGTAATTACAAACATGACAGAGAGAGGTGCATTTCAAGAAAGTCTAAGTCAGTTGATGATCATGGAGGAAGATAGGATTCTAGCGGGGTTTCACCAAGAAGTACATAAAGCAAGGGACAAATCTTGGAATGATAGACATATCAAGAGGAAAAATTTCAAGGAGGGAGACCTAGTCTTGGTGTACGACAGTAAATGTCTTCAACACCCAGGAAAACTCAGAAGGCATTGGTTGGGACCATATGAAGTAAAGAATGTCACAGATGAGGTATTTTTACAGTTGAAGGAATTGGGAAGAGTAGAACTTAGAGGAATGATCAATAGGAGTCGACTAAATATGTATAGGGATAGTCGACCTCCTAGCACTTAAAAAAAGAAAAAAAAAAGACCGCGCGCAGCAACAGAGGGGTTACCGCGCCAGAGATCAAAAGACAACAACCAATGAAAGAATATGTAGTGTGACAAAAAGAAAACATCCACACGCACCAGCCAAATAGGATAACACACACTCGAAAACATTAGTGCACCGGAGAAAGCACCAACGATCAGAAAAAGGAGGAAATTGCGAAAATCACGGGTACAAAAAATCGGTGCCAACTGACGGCATCTATCAAAATTGAATTTCAAGAATGATTGAAGGGATGACGCATTAATCGCGCCAACTGGTGATGTTAAGGGAATTCAATGGAAGGTACACGAGAAGCTCCAGTTCATTCAAAACACAACTTGGGTAACGTCTCCGAGAAGTTTCATACAATTCCTATATAAGGCAAGCACATGGGTATCGGAAGGGTTATTGTGAAATTGATAAAAGAACAGAGCAACGGATTATATGGAGCAAAGATTGAGTTTGCAGGAGTTACAGAATGAACTAAGCTCGGAGGAGACCATTTTTACCACCACGGAACCACCCAAGCTAGGGACGTTGAGCCAGGCCTGCAAACGACTTCAAAGCAACCTTAGAGCACCTCAATAGCCATAGGGAAACAAACAGGAACCACCATAGACTATTGAATTTGTCAACTTGGACGAAATACCCTCCCCTAGTATGGAACCAACAAGCCCCACACCAGTGGTGGAGGACACCCAACAAACAGCAGTAGTGGGCATGGATATCGATATGTCGGAAGTGGGATAGGGCCAGCAGGCCAGGGATGTAGGAAATCCTTCGTGCCTTGAAAACCATGAAGAAGCCTCAATGGTTAATGGGACGGTCCCAAACCAGACAGAAGCGGTCACGCTAGAAAGGTCACACACAGCAGCGTCGGAGCAACAATAGGAGGGCATAGTAGAAGATGTCACCGGCCAAGCAGAGGCATATAGAGAAGAGAGAAAAATGCAGGTTGGAACCTTGAGTCATCCACCACAGTGGAAGGGAAAGCAGCCAGTAGCAATATCACCACGCAAGAAGGTTGCAACAGCCATAGTCTTACCACGCATTCTGAAAGGGGTGTGTATCATGGCTAGCCTGTTAGGCTACGTGGAAAAACTACGGTAATCAGATCACGATGTGACCGACATGAACAAGTTTTCGGAGTTTTCGAAGCAATATTACCTGGATACCATCGGTATAGGACCCTTCGGCGAACCAATTTTCCAACCAAAACAGTGGGCATTCGAACTAGCCAACACCAAGATTCTAATCCTGTTGGATATCCAATACTTTGGAAGGGGTCATGACGTAAAAAACTACGTCAAGCAGTTGATTGCAGTTACCCACAGAGGATACCTATGGGTGGAAGAGCCTGTCTCTATAGACGTAGATCTCATTGCATATATTATAGGGCTACCCTCCCGGGGGGAAGATCCCTGTGCAGTTCCTCGATGAAAAAACAAAGTATAAGGCATTGGTCGAGGAAATGAATAATATGTATGGCATAGAAAGAGGGTCACATGGAATCATCATTAAGTGCATCAGTGATGCAACTACCAGGATGACCACAAAACTCATGGCGTGCAAGTTGCTCAGGAAGTGTCGCAAGGAGGAAGTCATTGTCGGGGTTATCGCAGTTGCAGCACAATGCGTGGAGGGAACTATACTTAGTTGGGCCCCGTACTTGTTAAATTTGTTCCTTGAATACTGCAAGGACGTGCAAGACCTGGGGACGAGTTCCATTACTCTTGGCTACCCATCCTGATCGCCTTGGTAGGATGGAGGGAGCCTAAATATACATACTTTTGTGAGTGATCCACTCATTTCCATGCAACGCGATACCTATCATTGGGGAGCACTTCAGACCCCAAAAACAAAAGTGCAAATGCAAGCATGTTCGAAGGGTATTACAACAACCTGCAGAAAATCATTTCCAACACCTGGCGGGTTACACCAGAAGTGGTCGGGCAATATCAAGGCATACCCAACTTTAAAGTGACCAGGCATGTAGTATGGATCCAAGTACAAAAGGATCCTAAGAAGGAATGGCTACAACTGCAATATTGTGTCAAGGAAGAGGACATAGAGATGGTCATCGAGGATTGGAAAGATGACTGGAGAGTTCCAGTCCTGAATTAAGAGATGTCCATGGATAAGGAGGTTGATGCAGGGAAAGAAAAGACACTTGCATGAGAAAAACAGTTCCCAAGAAGCCAAAGCTAGGTCATAAGCCAGCGTAACAGAAGAAAGGGGGTGCGCCAAACAAAGGTACCCAAGAAGGGAAGAATAACAACACCCAGGCACCACAGGAACATGAAAAAGAGACTAAGACAGCATAGGGGACCACATCAAGTGCTACCCAACAGGAACAAGGCTATACCAAGAGGTTGATCATACACACTTGAGGTGCGTGAAAGAAATCTAAGATGCACAAAATTCCACCGGAATATACAATCACTGAGGATGACATGGACCTCATGGCCGAAATGGTCCAGGACTGAACAATGGAGGATTTTGAAGAAGCCTAGTGCCAAAGGGATAGGATCAAGGACGAGTTGGCTGACATTAGGCAAATCCTAGAAAATATTAGAGAAACGCAGAGGGCAGACAAGGAATAGATTCAGTACCTGTAGCATCACAAACATGAGCCAAGGATGTTCCCAGTGAGCAAGATATGATCCAGAAGATAGCATAGGTGAGCTCGACTTTTCACGTTACACCCAGCATGTTGCGCATGGATCATATTGTGGGCCAGACACCCTTGAAATATCTAGCACAAATATAGTTGTTAATGGGGAGGATACCAACCAAGGTTTTGTATAAACTGCAAGTCAGCATCGCGCAGAAGGTACAATGCATGCATGCACATATGCAGCAGAGTTGCAACACATGAAGGATAGAAAAGAAGAGTTGGAATTGGTGCTCGAGTAGATCAAGCTCGAGACCAAAGATGAGAAATATTATGTGGATAGGCTCAAGTAGGGATTGGTTGTAGCCTATGACAGAATTACAAAGAGTGTGCAAATAGCAGAGCCCATGATGACGCATAAAATTGATCATATTGTGCAAACAATCGATCAATACAAGCAGGAGATCGAGAACCTCCGGGAACAGCTCATCCCTACCACTCCCCTAGAGGTAAAGGATCAAAGTAAGAAGGAAGCAGCAAGGTAGATGGATGAAATGGAATGATAAGTTAGTGTAGTTGTTGACTTGTTTGATAGAGAAGAACATCTATGGACAAAGCTAAAGGAGGATCAAAATGTCCAGCACTGGGACTAGGAAGAGGAAAATATAAGCATAGCTATCCAGGACCTCAAGTGGAGGCAGAAAATGATGAAAATCATTAAGCACCTAAAAGGAGTACAAGATATGAAGAAGTTGCAAGCAAAACTCATAGCCGTGTAGACACAAAATAAGGATCGACAAGCTCAAATGGAACCTCTCCAAGAGCTGGCAGTGGAGGTCATTGCACAGGTAGAAGAGGCAAAGAAGAACATGGCACAAACTCAGGTAGAGTGCGTAGAGATTATCAGTGAGGAGATTACAGTGCAAGTATTGGATGCACTCAAACAAAATATTATGCAGGCACAAACACAAGCAAAGGAACTCACAGAGAAGTTTCAGACTCTTGCAAAGCTGTTGAAGAAGCACACAAAGTTTAGGTGGCTCGGTACGAGCCACATGTCATTTTTGGGGTCCTGTTGTATGCAGGCCTAGTCAAGATAAAAGGCTAATTTTGGAAAGAGAAGCATCAAAGGAGGAAGGGACAGATGAAAGGAAAAGCAGCATGTGTAAGGGAAGCAGGAGAGGTGCACATGCAAGGAAGACCTAAAAATGCTAGGGTTGGGGTTTTTGTAATGTATTGTAATGGTTGATGAGCCAAGAATATAAATAGGTAGTATTGAGAGGAAGAGAGAGAGAGAGTAAGGCCGAACGAGAAAGAAAGAGAGGACAAGAGCAGAGAATGGAAGGTAGAAATTTGTAAGAATTGTACAAGTTAGTAGTTGGTAATATAGGGAAGCTATGAGCAATTCAATCCCGAGGGTTAGATCATAGGCTGAGGAGCCCGGTGTGATCTAGTTAGCCTCACAGGGATCAAGGAGTTGATTGAGGATAGTGAGATCTAAGATTATAAACACACACGGCATGACATATTACTAAACCATAATAAAGATCTTGAGAGACAAATATTTATGGATGTAGCCTAGGAGGGGTTGAACCACGGTAATACCTGTGTTGCATGAATGGATGTATGTGTCTTTATTGTTGTTAAATGGTGAATGTTAGATGAATGAATTAACTTTTTAGATCTGGTAATTCACACGCATGAACAGAATGATTGTTATAATGAGATGTTAGAGGGAATGAATAAAGATTACCAAGTACAACCGCATATCTCCACTCATTCCTAGGTTGCAAAGACTTGAGTATTGTAGCCACCCATAGAGCTTTCTCGGGTGAGACTGCGCAGTACACTCTGTGTGAAGCGTTGCCTTCTGGTCTACCAGAGGGGCCGATAGTTTTAGAGGGTTTTTGTTGGGATCTTATTAAATATGAACCGGGATAAATCTATGATATTAAGGTTGGATCAGAATAACCAATAAAGAATCCTAAGTAAAAGAGTCTAGACCAAAATCCAATGGAAAGGTATCAATTTTTTCTTAGTTCACTGGTCGTGAGAATTCACAATACAAAGAGGTCAACTATGTAATTCCAAGGAGGTATTTCTTAGCATATTTTTTATTTGATAATTTTTTTTCAAAATCCTGGTATTATTTTCTTTTCCCTCAATATTGCATTATTATTAAACCCATCGAGCCATTGAGCACTGGGGGATTGAGATTAGAAGGAAAGAGTGAGTGTGGTTTACCCAGAGCTGACATAATGCAATGTTGTTAAAATCCAATAGGAGATATCGGCCACTGGGAGGTCGATATTGCAAGGTGCAACTACTACGTGAAATACTCAAGTTCGATTAATAAAATAACATAATTCTATAAGGCTAGAGGAATTTCCTTGTGAATATATTCATTTTTGTATTATTTTAATACACGAGAGATTATGTTTCTTTCTCCTTATACTAACATTGAATAATATTAAACTTCATGATGCTATCGAGCATCGGGAGTTTGAGAACGATGGTATGCATGGTGAGTGATTGATGGGGGGCCGACATGGCCATTGTAATAACATGTTATTATATTAATATAATAATACTAAAACACCATCAGGTTATCAAAAATTGGAGATGGAGAGGGTAAGGCAAGTGTCTCATGAAGTAGCCCGGGGACAGATATGCCCGACATAATATCCTTTTAAAATAATGCTATTATATTAAATTCCCACCATGATGTCGGGTACCGGGAGTTTGAATTGTGAAGGTGCGTATGACCAGTGAAATACCTAGGGCCAGTATGAGCATAGTGTAAATTAATATAATAATCTTGGGTGCATTAATTAATTAATTAAAATAATTATTATAAATTCCTCTATCGAAATATTAAATCTCAATAAAATAGGAAGAATGTAGGTTTGACATTTAATATACCCGAGGTAAAGTAAATCCTCGACATTTATCAGGACGGTAAATTAAACTGAGAAAAAACTTCATTACGTGGATATTAAATTAATGAGGATTAAATAAATAAATATCCTAAGGTGCAAGATTATAACGTAATGATTAATTAACCTAATAATAGTATTATGTGTGAATGGGGCCGGTCCACATGTACCACATTGTTCAGGGATCAGAAATTCTTTAACTCAACAGTAGGAGCCAAACCCGCTTAAGAGGCCTAATTAGACTCATAAGCGTTTAATGAGTGGAATGGTTCTACAGATCTTTGATCCGACCGATTTATCGATGGGCTTTACGGGTAACAGACAGGTGTATATTTCTATGAAAAGTTTCTCCTCCAGTTTAAGCGATTCTCTTTTTGTATTTTTTGTCTTCTTGAATAATCTAGGTAAAATAAAGATGATGGCATAGGCCAACTGATAAAGGGAAATTACTAAAGAATGAAGAATGTTGAGCTTAGGATAAACCTTATACCTCAATGTGCAGACAACGATAATCAGATCTATTTCAAGAATAGCAATAATACTTTTTACTTGTGAACATTCATCATTGACTGAGGTAACAATTGTAGAAAGGAAAACAAATACGTAACAAAGATGAGTGTAAGAAAATTAGTTCTCTTAGCTCTACTATCAATCACATATCAACACATCAATTTCTTTTCATCACCTAGAACAAAATAACTGTTATAATATTGAAAGATAACTTAACAATCGATACAACAACTCTTACTCAATACATCATCACTATCAAACTCGACGACAGAAACAATCCCTCCTCGATCCAATCAAGTTGACGCTTTAGATAATAAAAAATTGTCTTTGGTTCTAAATAGAACTTCTTAATTAGAATTGCACAGAAATAATTCTTTTACAATTATCAAAAAGAGGGTCTTTCCCCAAAACCATAGACCTTTTGCACGAGGTTGATCTCCTCATTTATAAAGGATCACTAAGCTAAAAATAACTACTAAAGTTGTGTTAAGTAAAACAAAATTGACATGTGGCAAACTTTATCTCCTCGTTCTCTTGAGACCATTTGATTTTTACTGCAGTGGATGATTTCTCTCATACTCCGCCCACTTGAAGAAAAGGTCTTCGCATATGTTTTCATAAGGAAATCCATGTTGATCCATCGATGCAGAGAAGACTTCATTTATCTCCACTGCTCATTCTCTATACCTGATGAGCTTGACACTTAAGCATTGGAGAACTGCAAGGGCTTTGATCGCGTGCTCCACGAACTTATTTACTTGACCTGGAGTCATACTTGAAATCTGTGAGATATTTTCCTCCCATGTCGAATCTTTCTCTGCATGTCATTTGACTGTCATGCAAATCGGCGAAATTTTCTAGTAGGCCAATGTTTTCCATCTCTGGATTGATCTTCTCCTATCTTTTTTCGTACTCTCCCCACCTTTCCTGTATCTTCCATTGAGGTTCCTGGACCATTCTTACCCAGTATTCAGTTGCCTTCCTGATTCGGGAGATGTTTTTATCCATCAGTACTCGAATTCCATGCTATTTTGAGTCTCGGCCTTTCTGTACTGCACTGGTGTAGTCAATCCGCTCTAAGGCTTGATGTGACTTTTCATACGACCTCTACACATATGTACAAGTTTCCAGACCCATGAGAGTATCCTCTTGAAAATTGGCTATGCATGTGGTGAAGAGGTTTCTTTTGTTTGTGAATTGTGAATATGTTTCTCTAAACTCACTCCTCATGATTACTACTACATGCATCGAATCCTTATAATACTTCGCTAGATGGAGCAGATGATCCATCTATTTCTTTTCTATTGTTAATTCCTTTTCATCCCTTTTCACTATGTCTAGTGTTGCATCAGTTATATCCATTCCTGCCCCGATCAGCTCAATTGTCTTAGCACTCTCTAAGTTGGGAAGTGTTTCTTTTGTGGTGATGAGGAGTGTGCTATCAAGCATGAGCCTCATTTTCTTGGTGGTCCTTCTCATCACATATTTCCTCTTTCTATCATAAGAAATTGCTTGTATATCTACGAGCTCGTCCACTGGCTCAGGAATCTATTTGTCTCCCCAGGTCAGAGTTTTACCTAGGCTTCCTTCCGTATATATGTGTTATATGATCGGCTCTTGTATTTCCTTAGCAAGGGAAACTTTTGTATGTCCTGGTGACTCAGCCTCCTATTGGGGTTCGTCGGCTGGCGGAGTCTCAAATTTAGATGGGGAGAGGGGAAAAGGATCATCATTTACTGGAAGATCGACCATTAAGGTTTTGATTTTTTATCATTGTGTTTATTCTTCCTGTTCAACAGAGCCCAACTCCTCCTTTGAGCTTTCCATCTTATGTTGAATTCCCAATTGGTCAAGAAATTTAGTGTCCATCATGCTTCTGGACTGGTCATTGCCTTCTTGGGGAATTGAGGTCAAATCTTCAAGAGTTAGAGCATATTTTTCTCCTGGTTCTCCCTCCTCCATGATTATTACTCGAGTTATGAGAGAAACCCCTGAGATTTCCTCATCATCGTATATGGTAATTAGGTCTATGAGGACATCAGGCACATCTATCCCACTTGATGTTCTTGTTTTCCCCAACTGTGTTGTAGCAACAACTGACAACCTTGCCTGTTGTGACATAATTCCTATGTTTTCTCGATGAGCGGTCTCCTTCGGTGGGGTTGACTCTGAGCCATTTAGCTCCTCTCTGAGATTGATTGTGTCGGTTAGGGTGAAACTTATGGGTTCTATCAAAGGGTTTAGTTGGGGATCATTTTCTAACCTTTGGATGACTCTTTGGGCTTCTTCTAGCAACAACATCCCTCTCCTTTATGCCTCTGTGGCCTCTACCGCTATGTTTTCTTCCCTAACCTTGAGGGCTTCTTGAGTTGTATGTTCTATCGATTCAACTTGCTCATCCATTTTCATGGATTTAAATCTTGTCATATTAGGGTTAGCTTTTCTCTCGATCACCTCCTCCCAGTCCTGGGCACCTTCTGTAAATATTTCGTCTTCAAACTTATCATGGGCATACAGCCAGCACGAAGACACCTATGATGCATGTTGGGGTACTAGGCCCCTGGGTCATGTTTTTGAAATCAACCTGTGGGAAATCTATACTCCAACTATCTCAAGCCCTCTTGTTTTGCTTGTGCAATATCTTTCACCATGTAAAACCCTACATGAAATACATAGGGTATGAATGCTCTCTTTTTGTCTTTTACCAAAGTGGCATTATAGCCTTTCAAAATGGTTTGATAATA
>SNQJ01S0245347.1:0-13201 GCA_010110895.2 Picea sitchensis | reverse complement strand
ATTGTTTAGGACAAAAACAATAGTAATAAAAAGATCCATTTTCAAGAGTAAAATTCAGATTTTATATGTATGTTGCATGCATTTCCATAGTAATATTGTTAACTATTCATTATTTCCAGTGTCAAGGTCAAGGCCATCTATGCATTTAGCTTCAGGCATGAATATCTCTAAAACCAACTTGTCAATTGGGTTTAGCTCGAATAGTTTGTTCTAAGGGGTGTTCCCCCCCTCCACCCAAGTTCAATTCCTGCAAGTGGCATGTTGAGCTCTTAAATAAGCAAGATATCGAAAAAGCCTCGACTTTCTACAAAATCTGATTTACCCCAGGTACCATCCTTGAAATAAGGGGAATTTTCTGGTGGGTTTTCCCAGACCCTATTTGAAGTAAAAAAAATCTCTAAAACCAACTTATTTGGGATGTTGGATGCATTTACTGCAATTTCATGCAAATTTGTAGTTGGTTACAATAGTATGTCTAAATTGTTGGAGACATTATCAAAATTCCTTCTAGCAAAGTAATCTAACTTAATTTCACTTATTCTAAGGTTGATCAATGTCATAGTGACGTCGCCAACATAGAATGAGGTTTCATAACATTTACATAAAATATATCAAACAATATTTTATTGTCTTCGGGATATTATTCTTGTCAAGTGGTATCTCGAGGAAGGGTCAACCGACCCTTCCTCTAGCATAGTATTCTCATGGAGGGGGAGCTCAAATAATGGTTAGCCAACCCTTCAACAAATATTGTATCCACATCATATTTATCTATTGTAAGGTTCAAACAACCCTTCCTCAATCATATTTATCGCAAAATGGGGATCTCAAGAAAATATCGGCTTAACCTTCCTCTAACATAGAGTTCTCATGGAGGGGGAGAATGAATAAGGGTCAACCGACCCTTCTTCAATGAAGGTATTCTCATCATGAGGTATATAGTGGAACAGTTAGCTGACCCTTATTCAAGATTATTATTATCATGGAGGGGGAGCATGGAGAAGGGTCGATTAGTCGTTACTAAAGGATGGTATTTGTGTCGACGGGTATCCAATGGAAGGTTTAGCTAACCCTTCCTCTAGAAAAAATTTCACATAAGGAAGATATGTTGAGGCGAGGAATGGAAAGTACTCACTCAATCATTTTCAAATATCACTAGGCTAAGGTGAGATAGGCGGGAATGTTACCCTGGGTTTATAGCCTATGCAAAATTATCAATCATCCCTCAAGAAATATGTTCTTAGGAGTGATGTTATTATCAAGTTGTGTATTTTGCTAAAAAATGTAAAAAACAATTTATTTGGTTATAAATTAAAATGAATGAAATAAAGAGTACATACAATCTGAAAACCAGTAACACAAGTTTCAATTGAGAATAAACCATATTTTATTAATGATTGATTTTATGAGTTACAACAAAATTCCTCTTTTCAAACGCATGTGAAGGTAAGGACCAAAATCAGACTTAGAAGTCTAGGATGGAATTTAATAATCATACAAAGACAACTGGTGTTTGAAAGAAAATGACCATGACTGAAATGTACTGGATCAACCAAGCGACAAGCTCATCAAGTCTTGACTCTGCAAAATAATCTTAATCAGAACTGAAAATTAATTAAGCAATTCTAATAAAACTATACAAACTGCCAAGAGAAATGAATGACGTTCTGAAGCAGATTAAATATCAATGCTTCTTAGTCCTTTCTTCTTTGCCACCTTTAGAATGATCTTGTTGTCAACAAGAGGATTTATCTCTTAAAGAACTCATAAACAAAAGAATGAAATTCAAAAATCTCAATATGAAACAAGAGCAAACCTCATCATAAGTGTTTCTCTCTAATTCCTAATCTCCTCCTTGTCCTTCTATTCTTCCATTTATTCTCTAAAAGGTAGTTCTCCAAGTAGTTGAACTAATTTGAGTTATTTAAGTTAAATGACTTTATTACATAAATAGGACAAGTAACTTTATGATAATGATAATCAATAAATAATAAAATAACTAAATAGGTGGGGTCCCCCTCTATCATGCACCCTTTATTTCAATAACCAATTCTATCTTTTCCTTGTCACTCTATCATATAATCATCAAATATATTAAATATATATATATATATATATATCAACATCATATACCATACCATAAACATGTATTCAGAACACCATGGCATATATCACTTGTATCTCCCATAAACTAACATGATATTTTAAGTTTCAAAAATAAATATCATGGTTCAACCATTTGTCCCAAAATAGTGTCATGGTAAAATGTCATAATAAACATAATCAAAATATCCTAGGGAATTTATTTCTGAAAAAATGTCCCCTTTCCATAATGAAGTCCTCATACTGAGACTTTTTTTCTTCTAACTGGGCTACCTCTGGATGCATATCATCTAAACTTCTCTTACAACTGCTTTTTTATTTTATCTTGGATTGAGCAAAGGAATAGGACTTGACCATATTGGTAGATGTAAATGGTTTCTTTCCTTTGTCAAGTTGAGATCCATGAGGAGTAGTTTTGTGGTCTTTTAGAGGAGGAGGAGGATATGTGTTTGTAGCAACAGTATGGACTAGTAGGGGTGGATGAACAAGTGGAGAAGGAAATGATGCATTAGTATCAATAGTGTGAACTACATAAGGTGTAGGGTCAATGGGCCATTGATTGGTACCAAAAGAAGGATTGGAATGTATTCCACCCCATTCATCATTATGAGGCTACACAGGGGACTCGGGAACGTTAACAATACTAGGGTGATGTTGCAAGATAACATTAGGGGATACTTGGGGTTGAGGTAAGGCATGTTGTCCACCAAGATTTAAGTTTTCAGTTTGGATCACTTTCTTAAATTCATTAGAGTCGGCATCAAAGTGAATAGATAATTTTAATTTCTTATGCCCCCCAGGTTGCCAAAATGTGTTAGGAAGTCTTCCTCTTCTTCTTTTGTTTCCCCCTCTTTTGTTACCCCTTTTGAAGAATCTCATATATGTCCATCATAGTCAAGTTAGTACATGCATGAGACATTATAAAATAAAACATCCAAAACAATTTGTCATCATGATTAAATTGGCTCTGACATAACACAACCATGCAACACAAAAAGGGAAGTGAATGGGAAAAGTGGAATAGGGAAAGGAGTATAGTTATGAAATCATCCATCCAACAAATCCATATATGAAATCTATACATGCAGACCATTATTTCTTCAAGATATACATAAAATTGCAAGGAGATTTTCCAAAACCGTGTCTTCGTGATTACAATCAACCAAAAACATTCCCAAATCTTTTCACCTCATTTAACTTTGTCTTTTTATCATGTTGATTACATTAAGTTGTATCTCTTCTTATACATATTATTTGATTATATATACAAGACATGAATGGAAAAAGGAATTTAATGAAACGGATTTTGGGAAATGACTTATGTAAAGTGAAACTAATGAGGGAAAATAGTTATATATAATAAACATATGGCTTCATTTATTCAACTTTATAATAATAATGCATACAAATTGTTTTCTTTTAAAAGTATAAACCTTTGAAGTGTATGAAATGAGAGACAGTTAAAAACTCATCTCTTTCAACCATAATTGTATATTGCAAGCAAATAGCCCACACAACATAACTTAGCATTCAACTATGTCCGTGTTTCATCAGGTTAACAACACACTTCAATTATGTATCCTTCATGTTTCTTCTTTCTTTAATTATATAGGTAAGGGGAAAAAATGAGGAATGGAATTTTAATGAGTAAGGATAAGGAAAATTTAACTTACAAAAAATGGTATTTATAAATGGGAAATGGTTCCTATATAATCATCCCAATAAAATCAAATAGTTCATTTTCTTATATCATCCAAAATAATCATTATTGTAATCAAGCATACACAAGTATGTTGTATATTCAAAAGAAAATTATTCTTGCTCCTCAAAGTTTGACCAGAGAATCAATGGATAAAATTAATCTCAAGTATGTCATTATCATTGTGTATCTCGAATCCATCAAAGTAATGTCATAGAAAAATGCTCTATCATAAACGAAGTGAAATAGGATGTGAGCTTCAGTATGGTTACTTCAAACTCCAACCATATTCGAACTTTGTTCTTAACCTAATCAAAACAAAGTGATTTTACGAAGAAAATTGTTTAGGAATTCACCATTGCAGCTAGTCCTATCGTTTTTATATCATATGCATGCAATACTTTGACCTGTAGAATGCTTGTATCAAGCTAGTTACTTGTCATTTATTTTTGAAAGAGTCTCATACTAGGCATCATACCAACATGCATGTAACACTATGCCATGACCATTTGTGTTCAAGGAAGGACAAACTTTAACTCAAAAAACCCAAGTTCAAGCTCATGGGCACCATTTCAAAGATAGGGTATGAATTTTTAACCTATTATTTTAAAACCAATTCGGGAGTCACACAGTGCATTAATCCAAAATGAAGGAGAAAATTCAAAGTGTGAATATTATCTACGGACTATAATTCCATTGTAAGAACCTGGTTCGAGCTTAAACCAAACATGCAACCAACTTAAAATGGATCTCATTTGAGAACAAAATGAGAAGGGTGTCTCGAACCATGACCAAAAAAATAGATATGAGTTCATATAAATCCCATGTCAACAAGAGTTAGGTTCAAATATCCTTTTGAGATTGACCTAGCATTCAAAACCAAAGCGTGGGTATAAACCAATTGACAAAGAACAACAATTCAACCTAAAGTTCAAAACCCATCACTTTCTTTCATAATAAAACGTCAAGGGAGAGTTAGAACAAGAATTTGAACTCTTAGTTCACCAATTAAAACCACAACCAAGACCCATTTTCAATTATTCAACATGAACCAATAAAAATCGCAGAGCGGGTCTATAACAAGTTTAAATACTTTCAGGAAGACAGACTCATAATTTCTATTCACAAAAGTGAATTGGGTTGTTCTTGAAATGTGCAGGGAAAAAATAAATAAAGAGAACTGGAGTTCGAGTCTCAACTGCGTGCAAACCAAGGGCTGCCCAAAATCCCTTTTTTTCTTTAAAATCTGATATGGAAGGTGAGAGTATGGAAGATGCAAATGAAAAAATACTTTTCTCTTTTTTTTCTTTCAAGAAGTGGCAGAGAAGGGAAAAAGATGACATTTATGCACACAGTAATGCTAAATAGAGTCAAATATAACCAAATTTAAGACAAATTCGTTGTAGAATATGTAAAACAAATTGATGGCTCATACCTTGTACAATGATTCTTTTTAAACCATATTTGAGGGGCGAATTAGATATGGAAACCACCAAGAGCGAGGTCTTAGCAAGCAGAGCTCTGAGTTTTTTTTCTCAACCTCCAACAAATAAAATGACCCAAAACCAAAGTAGAAAGGAAGAGATAGTGTGTGGGACTATGGAGTAAATGCCCATGTCCTTAGGCCTTCAATGCATGGCCAACTCAATCATGTCGCCAACCCAAAAAACCATTACAAGGCATGCCAAGTCAACTATCCACCCAACATATGTAACCCTCGCAGCATGTGAACCCTCCATTATGTCAAATCAAATAAACATCAAATATGTTACATCATAAATTTGAAATAGGTGACATCCATATATACCACATGTGAAATATATAAACCAAGACAAATCCATATTATATGTGAGATTCAAATGTCAACTATAAACCATACACAAGCTGAATACATTGTGTGTCAAGTGCTTTGTATGTGAGGTTTCACTTGACTCTTGAGTTGCTTCAACATGGTATTCCAATCATAACCCAAAATGTTTACACCATGTATTAACATATAAACCAATGCAACTCGTATAGATTATGTGTATGAGTTGAGAACCATAATGAGCCCTTTAAAAAAAACTACATACAAGGTGTCATTTCTAATAGGGTGTTTTAGTCATAAAACCCATATTTTAAAAACACTTTACACCATGCACCAAAAGATTATGATACATATGATGCTCTTCATGTACCAAGTTCTATGAGTGTTATAACATATTAAACTCATAATAAAACCAAAACATTTTCCAATTATCAAACCATGTAACTTATACTTGACATGTTTTCATAATACAGTAGATGAAAGAATTGTGATTAGGCATGTTCATCATGTTATGAAGGTCAACAACCAAACTTGTTCACTTATATATGTATTGTCAACTCACACATACCTTCAGAACTTGCTATGATGCTAATTTTTTTCATATCCATGCAGGTAAAGCTTCTTAACATCAAGCATGTGCGTAACAAAATAACTATGATCCATTTCTTCAAGATATCATAAGCTGAAGTGTTTCATGCAAAAGAAAAATTTAGAAAATCAATAGTTTTTCTTTCTTTTTCTTTGGGGACCCCACCTATTAGATATATAATAATTATAATCATAGGCTTCGCAATACTTTGCAAGATTTTATAATAGGTGATGATGTTTTGAGTCAACGAGATCTTGAGGAAGGGTGGGATGGCCCTTCATCTTGCATGGTATTCTCATGGAGGGGGCCACAAAGAAGGGTCAACTAATCCGTCCTTAAACAAAAAAAAAAAAAAATCATTATCAAAATCCTAGGGAAGGTTCGGTTGAACCTTCCTCCAGAATATTATTTTCATGGAGGGGGAGAATGAAGAAGGGTTTTCCAACCCTTCAAGGATTGTATTCACTTGTGGGGTATCCAATGGAAGGTTTGGCCGACCTTTTGTCAAATAAATTTTTCGCATAAGGGGGATCATGGGAAAGGGTTGATTGACCCTTAATCAAACATAGTATTCTCATGGATGGGAGCATGGAGAAGGTTCAACCGAGTCAACTAACCCTTCCTCAATGATGGAATTATGTTTGCAAGGTATCTAGTGGAGGGATAAATTGACCCTTCTTCCAGTATTATATTCTCATAGAGGGTTGTAACATTCCCCAACTTAACTGAGGAACAATACTACATAGAACACACATAAGAATGAAATGTATTTCTAATTAAATTCATGTGACTTATGAGCTACAAATTATACACGGATTTAACTATTGTCTGATACCAATTAACTATATGCAGCTATATCATGATGAAATGACATGAATGCATCAAATAAACTCATCTACAACAACATATAAATCATTCCCATTCACAGAGTAAAATACACAGCAGTTAAACTCATAAATTAACTCACAAAATAGATAAACACTTATCTTTTTAAAACAGTTGTGCAACCAACTACTTGGGACGGATATTCCACCCAACCATAGACTTGTTTTTCTAGATCTCAATATCAAGTCACCGTCAAGCCAGGGCTAGGAATCCATAAGAAAAGGGTGTCTCTCACTATCCACTCACAACTCAGATATCCCACAACCCACTAGTATTTTCCTATAACTATCATGATTTCGACCAGCTCTTTTCATCTTGACTTTCCCAACCCAAGGAATGTACCCCTTTACTACTTTTAGTCCATCGAGTGTCCCAGTAATTTATATGGATCTCTATGTAACAGGTAACTGAGAATTTCACTATTGGGAACTCAAAGGAACTCACTGCTAGGAAACGTTGTCAGGAAAACAACAACAATCACTTGATGTTACAGTGCAATTCACACAAGAGTTCACTATTCATGCATGACAACCTAGATCTTCATTATTTAGCTCCAAAAATTCTCTAGGATTCTCCCTCCATGGTTTTTCCATCTCCAAAGATCCTCTTTCATGTTCTCTACTTATTGTTCATGCCAAAAACATGCCTGTAAAAATTGTCTTCTTTTGCCATATGAATTTCCTTTTCCCCCAATCCATTTGACTATTCACTCTACCCAATGTTGATTGTAATTCATCCCCATGCTCCCAATAAGTATGGGATGTGACTTTTTACACACACCCTCTTACATGATTTTAATAATTTGGCTCTCATGCACTCACAGGAAAATCAAAAGGTTGTCCCCAATTATAATAAAATTCATAAATATAGGTTTGGATTAATAACCATAAATAATTTCCCCCTTAGACCCCTCTTAGAATCTCCCTTCTCTTGTGTAAAATTCATCCCCTATCTCTATCTATGTCCACCAGCAGTTGGAATCACATTTAATTTATTAAAATTTGGAAATACAATATGCATATTACATCATTTGGCCATAGCCACATTCATATCTACATTATACATTAATTAAACTGGGGATTATAGTGAGGATGTTACATTCCCCCTCCCCTACAATTTTGCATCATCCTCGGTGCAGAGAACCATGCTAAAATACATATACAAATTTACATCACAATACTTACATAATTTTTCTTTTTGCAATTTCATAACTCCAACAACAGTTCCAACCATAATCTATTGTTCTCTTAACCTACTAACCCAAGGAATGTGTGCCCTTCACTACCCTCATTCCATCGGGTTGCACCATTATTTTATCAGGGTTGTTAGTGCAAATGATTAGAAACTCTGAGATGTGTTTCTGGAACCCTAACTACCCAAAAATGGAGTCTTGCATTTTTAGCTCTTGTTTTCTTCAAAATTGTCAAAAAATTGTGGATATTCCTCCCGCGTATTTTCTTCATGCTTCCATGTTGCATCTTCAGGACCATAGTAGGTCCATTAGACCTTTACCAGGCCAATTGCTTTGTTCCTGAGCACTTTGAATTTTTGTTCCAAGATGCATACTAATTTCACCTGGAAATCCCCTTCGTGTTGCACCTGGATCACAGTCCAATCAATGGTGTGGTTAGGTTCAGGCACATATTTATTTAATAATGACACATGAAATAAATTATGCACTCTCATGGATGCAGGTAATGTTATCATGTATGAAACTGGCCCTATTTTCTCTAATATTTCAAAAGGCCCACAATATCTTGCTTCTAACTTTGGGAAACAACCCAATATTAGCGGACTTGTCTTCGCTTTCACTTTGAATAATACATGTTTGCCCACTTTAAAATATATAAAAACTATGTTCTTGTCTGCATAACTTTTCTGCCTATCCCGGGCATCCTTTAAATTTTTCCTGATATTTTTCATCTGCTCTTCCATTTCCTTCAACACATCCGGCCCAATAACAACTCTGTCTACAGGGTTATCCTAGTTCACTAGTGTGTTAAACTTCCTGCCATACAGTTATTCAAATGGACTCATTTTTAACGAGACATGATACTCATTGTTGTAAGTGAATTCCACTAAGTGGATATAATCCTCCTACTTTGATGGTTGTTCCATCACATACATTTTGAGCATGTCTTCAATTATTTTGTTGGTCCTCTATGTTTTTCCATCTAACTCTAGGTGATACATTGTATTGAGATTTAAATTTGTTCTAAATCCTTCAAACAAACCTTTCCAAAAATTGGATGTGGATTTTGGATCGTTGTCTGAGACTATTTCCTTAGGCACCCCATGTATCCTGGAAACTTATTTCATGTAGATATCTTCCATGTTTGTTTCCCTATATGTAGTTTTCACTGGGATAAAATGTGTAACCTTAGTCAATTTGTCCACCACCACCATGATTGAATCATGTTGCTTCATTGTTCTGGGAAACTTAGTAATAAAATCCATTGTAACTACTTATGACTTCCATTTTGGAATGGGAAATGACTGTAACATCCCAATTATATGTATATTCTTTGTCTTCACCTTTTGTCATTCTAGACACCTTTTTATGTAATCAGTCGCTTCTTTCTTCATTCTTGGCCAAAAGTATTGGCTTATTACAACTGCAAGTTTTTTGATTTGATATCTTGGGTGCCCAACATATGGCACATTGTGCAGTTCCCTCAACACTATATTTTTCAACTCTCCTAAATTTGGCACAAACATTTTTCCTTTGTACATGATAAATCCATCCTCTTGCATCTCGTCAATTTTAATTTTTTGTTGTAAATTGTCTTGTTGTAATGTTTCTTTTATTTGTAAATATTGTTGATCTAGAGTTGTTGCTTCAATAATTTTATCCTTTAAATATGATATGTACATGTTTATGGATTCCATATCCATCTCATGTGATCTTCTGCTGAGTGCATCAACCACTTGCTTGTCTTTTCATTTTATATGCTTAATTTCAAAGTCATATTCACTAATAAATTCTAGACATCTAGTTTTCCTGACATTTAATCTTAGTTGGCCAAACAAATGCTTTAGACCACAATGGTTTGTCCTTAGCTCAAATATTCCCCCCATAAGGTAGTGTCTCCAAATTTTTAGTGTATGTACAATCATTGTTAATTCCAAGTCATGTGTAGCATAATTCCTCTCATGCTCTTTCAATTTTTGGGACTCGTATCACACCACATGATCCTTTTGAGAGAGGACTCCACCAATCCCTTCCTTGCATGCATCAATGCACACTAAAAAATCTTCATCCAGATATGCAATATTCAAGACTAGCACACTTGTCAAAATGTCTTTCAGTTGTTGAAATCTCTCTTCGCACTTGGAAGTACATTCAAATTTCACCCCCTTCTTTTGCAAAGAAGTGATTGGGCTTGCAATCTTTGAAAATACTTTCATGAATCTTCGGTAATAACCCGAAATACCCATAAATGATCTTACCTCTGTCACATTTCTTGGCTCATGCCATCCTCTAATGGCCTCTATCTTCTCAAGATCAACTGATATCCGATATACTGAAACAATATTCCCTAAGTAGTGAATCTTCTTTTGATAAAATATGCACTTACTTAGCTTGGCATACAATTTTTTCTCTCTTAAAACTTGCAACTCCATTTTTAAATGTTGTTAATGTTCCTCTTATGCTTTTTAGTAGATGAGTATATCATCCAGGAACACAATCACAAACTTGTCCAAGTATTCCCTGAACACTCCATCCATCAAGAACGTGAAAACAACTGGGGATTTTGATAGTCCAAATGGCACTCTCCTACGACTATCCCACAACCCACCGATACTATATTAAACTATGACATATATAGTATTGTTGACACTAAATTCACAACAACTCTCATATTGTCAAATCGGTGCTCTAGTCAAAATCTGTAGCAATCTGGAAATGACAACTTTGTCCTTTTTGCACTTTTTCCTAACTTAGCAATTTTATCCTTGTTTAAGCATGCCTACGCAAAATCCTTTGGAATTTTGAAAAAATCCCAATTCGGTATCTTCATGACTACCTTATGAATGATCTATCAAAATTTCACCTTCATCCAAGCTCTGGGATGATAGTTATGGCCTCCAGAAGTTTTGATTGATTTCCACTTTTAGCCATGTATGCTACAGGGTCATCTTTATTTTCCTATACATTTTTATGTAGCCTGATTCCATATCTGACTCCATGGTTGTCTTCTATGGTCCATAAAATTTCCATATAATTCTCATGTTCCCTAAACCAAGTTCTGAGCAAGGAGTTATGCCCTCTAGAAATAAACTTGTACTGAAATTTTACCTTGCATTGTTTCAGTTGTAACTTTATCATACGAGCTTTGTTTTTTCTCCCGGAATAGCTCGTTGGAAATATCTCACTAAGTTCTTTCATTTAATCTATGGATATTGTGTGTACCAATTTTACACACCTTTCTCTTGATTTCCAACTACCTAAAAATGGTGTTTAGGCCCTCAAAATGCCTCTGCAAGTTCAAGACCCTTAAAATATGAAAATTTCATGAAAAAATGATTGATTAACTGTTGTGACAGTGTATAGATCTTAACCATTGATCTCAAAATTGGGATTAATCCCAATCTTCGATCCACTCAACTTTTCCAATCCTGTGACCAAACCTTCTGCAAGCTTGTCGGGATTAACTTCCCAGCCTCTTCCCATCGAAAAACCCCCATCATAATGGAAACTTTCTTTGCTTATTGATCTTTATGAAGTTCAAAGTACGATAGCCTATCGAACTCGCCCCATCAGACTTATCCATCGGGAACATCCTACCCAAACGATACCTTCAGAAAATTATCCTCCAAAGTCCCTTGGGAACAATCCTTTCTGAAAAACCATCGGAAACAATCCCTTCGTAAAACCATCAAAAACAATCCTTTCTGAAAATTGTACATGATTTCCATGTGGCACTCTCTGACTAACCTTCCTTTGTTGACGTGACATCCAACATGGCATGATAACATGGAAATATGGTGTGGCATTCCATTATGCACGCATCCCTTCCGAGATAACATGTTCGTCTGATAGATCGGACGATCAATGATCGGGTTAAAGAATGACTCCAATCATATCGGGTTTCCAAGCTACACATTGTTTAACTCAGTCAGACAATATCTTTCAGAAACACAACACCACCACTATGATTTTTGAATGGATTCTTCTGAAACCACCTTTCCAAAGGATCTAACCACTAACATATTTCACATCCGACGGTCTAGATCTTCTCGGAAATCTTCAACTACTCAACCTTTAACTTGGTCAGACTAACTTCATCAGAATGTGAAGTTACCCCTAGACTTCTCGAACGGATCCAACGACTAAGAGTGACACTGATCAATGACTCTCATTTCTTCAGGCCTATGCCATAGAGTTTCTCCCTTCATAATTTAAACTTATGCCCCACTCCAAGATTGTTTTGAAACTCGATTTCCAAAATCCTAATGGGAACCCCCTCTTTGTACTTTGCAGAAGAAATCCCAGTTGTGGATTCTCTAGGTCAAAATAATCTGGGTTGTAGATCACTAAACTTCTTCATCACTGTGAAAAACATATAAATTTGACTTCCCAAGCCAAATCTGACTCTACAACTTGCAATTCAATGACATAAATCCCTTCTTCGACTATGTTGAAGCAACTAAACTCGACTCTGCCAACAAATTTGGGGATTTCGCTCTGGTTCACCATTTTCCCAAAATTCATCATACAATGAAATATGCAACCATGAATTTTCCCAATTTGCATTGGCTCTTGGCCCATACAAGCTCAGTTTTGAACCTTGAGATCTGATATCAATTTGTAATGTTCCCTAACTTAATTGAGAAACATCACTATGTGGAATACACATAAAATGAAATTTACTACTAATTAAATTCACATGGTTTACCAGCTATGAATTATACACAAATTTAACTATTGTATGATACCAATTAACTATATACAGCTACAACATGCTGAAATGGTATGAATGCAATAGATAAACTCATCTACAACAACATATAAATCATTCCCATTCACATAGTAAAATACACAGTGGTTAAACTCATAAATTAAATCAGAAAACAAATAAACACTTATATTTTTAAAATAGTTGTGCAACCAACT